>JAXQQM020080726.1:0-172623 GCA_034641835.2 Pinus albicaulis | reverse complement strand
GGGAAGCTCGGCTCTTTAAGAATGTTAAGCGTATCTGCATGTCTAGGTCTGTAGGAGCTTCCAGGATCTATTGGAAAACTTGGGAAGCTGGAGTATCTGGACATTTCGCTATGTGAATGCCTAAGAGAACTTCCCCAGGAAATAGGACAACTAAAGAAACTGAAGGAGCTTGACATGAGAGAGTGCTCCCGATTGAAGAAGCTGCCTAAATCAGTTGGAGGGCTGAAATATCTAAAGCATGTTATCTGTGATGAGAAGATTGGACAGCGATGGATGAGTTTCAAGAGCTCTGCCATTCCAGAGCTTAGAGTTGAAGTGGTAGATGCACACTTCAGTCTGGATTGGCTGGATGCTTGATATCTTACCTACACAGCAAGGAGTTGAATCATAAACTGGTAAGAAACCAAAACATGCTTTTATGAAAATGGGAAAGGTAATCGGTATTGAAAAGTCTCCAAGTTCCAGCTGGTAAAGGTTATGGATATTGAAAAGTCTCCAAGTTCCAGTTCAGCTGATCAAGATGACGATTTGACTTCTCTTACAAGGTTTTTTTTTTTTTTTTTTTTTTAATATCCATTCATCTACCAATAATCTTGAAGTGAAGTCCATGAATGTAGATGTAAATGGCCACTTCTGTTGTCCTTGTTCCAAACAAGGATCTTTGTAATGCTTTTCTTTATTTTATGATAATAATAGACATGTTATTCATGTCCCATTTCCATTATTAGCATCTCTAAAATCTAGTTATCCACATATTCTAAGGGTGTCTGTATATTCCTTGCAGTATTATCACTGGGAAATGCAACAGTGTTGGTTAGATTAATTGCAGGTTTGATAAGTTCCTAATTGGCATTACATTTAGAATTCACAGTCTGAACTAAATTTGCTTATCTGTTCATTTTATATGCAAATCCCATATTTATGCATACTATTGGGATTGGGATCGAGTATTGGGATACCACTCGATTGTTATCACAAGATTTATTTATGTGTAATCGCATATTCATACGATGGGATGCTATTGGACTGTTATAACAACTTTTATGAACTTGAGAGTCAAATTATTTTTCCTTGTTGGGTGGCTTCCCCTACAAATTTGGCTGTGATAAATGTATATATGTTTTTTGTCCTTGTTATCTGCGGGTTAGAGTGGGCATTTAATCTGCAAGTTTTATCTGTTTTAAGAGGAATGTTTGCGTCTTGCAAAATTCTAAGAGTTCATATATATATATATTTTAAGTGAAACTTAAAATTTAATCTTAAAATTTTTAAGAAAAATGTACTCTTTTGTGGATAAACAGATCTACAGGGATTATCGCCTCCCATTGAGAAAACTTAGTTGTAGCTTTTACTGTTCAATTTCAAGTTCAGAGGAAAACTGAAAACTCTGTGAGACTCATGCACATCTTACTTGTGAAATCAGGGTTAGGTGTTGAGATTTTTGCTTTAAGAAACGGGAATAACAACAGATGGCGGAAAGAATTCCGAACTTACAAAATTGATCTAAGTGCTTCTCATTAAAATTTAGACCAATGCTTCTCCTCAAAATTGGTCGAAGTGTTTCTTCTCATTAAAATTTTCAAAAGTGTATGAGCTTTCAAAGCTTTTACTCGATAACCGTTTGTTTGTTTGGCTTCCTTTTTATGTAAGTTATAACTTTTCAATTTTTGATATTTCCTTGAGAATATTTTAATTACAAAGTATCTTATAATATGGTTGCATATCATTATGTAAGTGGCTCACATTATAATGCCCCGGATGCCTGGTATAATGATGATAATAAAAAATAAAAGTGATTATAATAATTTATTAATTAGGAAAATAATAAATAATAATGTGAAGTTAATAATAAATAAATAAAAACTCATAAAATAATAATAATAATAATAATAATAAAAGTGATAATAATAATTTATTAATTAAGAAAATAATAAATAATAAATAATAATGTGAAGTAAATAATAAATAAATAAAAATTCATAAAACAATAAAAATAATAAGAATAAATTTATGAAAATAAAATCGAAATTAGTAAAAGTAAGTAAATGAATAAAATAAGTAAAAATAAATCTTGTAAAAAAGTTAAAGAAACAATTAAGAAAAAATTAAAATCCCATAATAACACATGGGATTATGTGTATGAAGAATTTCTTTCTATTTTTGGAATAAGTTGGATTATGTGTATGAAGAATTTCTTTCTATTTTTGGAATAAGTTGTTTTATTTAATAGATGAGAAGGATAATGTGAAACATTCGTTTCTTATGAGAATTTTTTTAGATTTTATGTGAGACAAGTAGTTGATTGAGGCATAGCCCAACTAAATTTACAGTTGGGTGGAGAGTTGTCCTCAACATGGTTGTAGCCTGTTGGATCATGGTAGCACAACATTTTTGAAATCACAAGTAAAATACTTCTTCGTTGTACATGTAAGTTTCTCATCCCTAGTTGCTTTCATAATTTATATGCTAATTAGTTGAAATCTTTCTTATGTTTATATTTAATGGTTTTGAATTTCTTTAAGTAATTTTGTATGTGGATATGTTTTTAGTTCAGGTCATTACAAATGCTATCAGAGCAAGTTCAAAAACTCTAGGAACTTGGGTACACAATTAATTACACATCTGGATATACTTTGATGATAAGAAAAATATAATCTATTCCTTTGTTGGATTATATGGTTAGAACCTATATTTTATAGTATTTATTTTAACTTTATTGAATATTTTTTTGCAATTTTTTCTTAACAATATCAAAGATTTCTCTTAAAATATAGAAGATAGTCTTACAAAAAGGAATACTAGTGGCTTCAGGTTCATCAGCCTCTCTTCTTCTTGCATCAAGATCACTTTCATCTCTTCAAATATGGGAGATTTCTCTCTGGCTGTCAACCCTGTAATAAACATCTGATAATCATCATTCATACCATTCAAGGTAATCATGACAAGATCAATGTTCGACACTTTCTCCCCTATATTGCCCAACTTGTCTCTCGGGTCTATGATTCGAGAGATGTATGCAGCAACAGATTCATTCTCCTCCATTCTAATGGAGAGAATCTTAATCTTCAGGAACAATACTTGAATTTTTTTCTTTGTCTCATACAGATCCTTGAGAGTGCCCAAATATCATTCACAGATTTACACTCTCTGATGTGAGGGATGATATTGTCCTCCACTGACATCTTCAACAACCCCTTCGCTTTGTTCTCCCTCTTCTCCTAATCTTTGATTTTTGCAATTGTTCCACCTATGGCTATGGTCGTATTTTCTTCATCCCCATTTTTTATTTCCCACACACTCGAACCCTCGAGCAGTGTTTGCAATTTGGACTTCCAATTGGTGTAATTCAACCCATCGAGCTTATTGCTCTCATTCATGTATGCTTCTGCAATATGATTATTGATTGTGACAAGTCAATCTATTAATCTGCCTCAAGATCCTCAATCTCCAGCAATTGATGAAGGAGCGATCTCCACACCAAGTGATCTCAATTTCAAAAGAAATTGACACCAACACAAAGATCACAGGGACCAAATTTTTACTGAGGATCTCAATTTAAAAAAAAAAAACTCACAATCTTGAGCTTAAATGAAGAAATCAACCGCAATAATCGATCCACACTGCCCCCTCACCACGATCTACACAAAAACACTATAACACAGCCCATCTCCCACATATATGCTCACTGCACCAATGGATCTGCAGCAGACGCCTCCACATTCATCGCACCACAACAATTGGCCAGCATGTCTCATTAAGTTGGGCAATGTTACCAACGCTCCTCTCGTCAAATATAATTGCATTATTGTTGCACTAATGCTTGTCTCATTGAATAGAATCGCGTTAGTGTTTTACTAACACCACAAATATTCAAGAAACCTCTGTGCTGCGAAAGGGAGGTAAGTTTACCACTATAACACGGTGTTTTTTGGCACCCAGTTGCATTATAATGCCCTGTGTATAACTTGGAAGGTGCATTATAGCACAAAACAAGGAGAAAAAAAATATTTCTCCTCTCACAAAATTCTGTGTTTCTCTAATATGCATGAAAGAAAAAAAAATTGTGTCTCTACAACCATCAAGGCTCCAAGCTTCAGCCACTAAGGCTCACGACACACCCAGAAACTAGGGCTCTCGAATTAATCAGCCACTAAGTCTTCACTGCTGCCACTAAGGCTCTCGATTCTGCCACTAAGGCACTCCAACCACTAAGGTACTTGATTTTGCCACTAAGGCACTTGATTCAAGCACTAATTCACTCCAACCACTAAGGCACTCTATTTAGCCACTAAGGCACTCTAGCCGCTGAGACACTCGATTCAGCCACAAAGGCACTGAATTCAGCCACTAAGGCACTCACCAACCACTAAGGCTCACCAACTTTGATACTATGTTAAAAATAATCTGAAACTAGTAGCTCACAGGTGAGCAAGCTGCGCTTCGAGACTTCCCAAGCAGATAACGCCCTGTCTCATTAATAATCAAATGAGAAATATATAGGTTTACATCAATTTAAGGAGATTGGAACTCACTCCTAGAGAATAAGAACTAATCCTAATCTAGGACACTCATACAACTAAGAAAAAATCTCTCTCTAATAGTACAATATTCTCCATTATCTTCAACTATGCCTTGGATTCCAAACCCTATCCCAATTAGTGTTTTTAAAACAATTCTTATGATATATGATGTACATTATACAATATTGATACATTTATGTGTTTGTAAATATACAATGCACCAATTAGCACTTAAACTTGCAAGAGATTTAGTGTGGTATTTTGTATAGTTTTACATAAGTTATGTGCTGTTCTCTAAAGATGTAAATGCTTCGCTACATATTACCATATTACTAAACTCAAAAATAGTCACAAAATTTGGTTGAGATACTTTAATAACTTTTTGAAACATATTACACAATTGCATATTTCATTCTCTAAGTCTTTTGCGCTTAAACTTACAAGAGATTTAGTGTAGTATTTTGTATAGTTTTACATAAATTATATGGTGTTCTCTAAAAATGTAAATGCATCACTCCATATTACTAAACTCAAAAATAGTTGCAAAATTTGGTTGAGATGCTTTAATAACTTTTTGAAACATAATTGCATATTTCATTCCCTAGGTCTTTTTCTTATCTCCTAATAGAAGATTAGGGAAAAACGTGCCACAATGGGCTTGAGGGAAGCATGTCCAAGGAAGAGAACAAAGTAAGTTAGTTGAAGTTTT
Organism: Pinus albicaulis; assembly: GCA_034641835.2. Classification (NCBI taxonomy): domain Eukaryota; kingdom Viridiplantae; phylum Streptophyta; class Pinopsida; order Pinales; family Pinaceae; genus Pinus; species Pinus albicaulis. The sequence continues at coordinate 167,394 of JAXQQM020080726.1, read as the reverse complement.
AATATATGAGTAATATATTTTAAATTGGTGTGAGTTTTAATGATGCACATCCGTTAACTTATATCATGTGACATAAATGTTTTGAAATACTTAAAATCCACAATACAAGTGGAAAAGAGTGTAAACATTAAAAAAAAAGTTTGTAAATAGAGAAATATGGATTAAAAGAGGATGAAGTATTTTTTTAATTACTTATTAATAATAATAACTAATAAGGTTAAAAAAATCCACTTGGATATGTTGAATGCTAAAAGAAATCAGTGAGGGAACATGAGTTTTTTTAAAGAAAACATTCAGTTCATCTCAGGTAGGGCATGAATTGATGGCAAGGAAAAAATATTTTATAATATTATGATGGATATAGTAGAGATAATGTATAGATGTTTAGTTGACTTATGATACAATAATCAATTTGAAGAATGTGTAAATTAGGCTAATCTTAAACTGGATCAAGCTTGCTTCTTTCTTTTTTTTCTTTTTCTTTTTTTTGTTCGTTCGTTAGTAATGATAGTTTTGAAACATGCAATAATAAAATTATATAATAATAAAATAAAGTAATTTGTATAATATTATATATATTACTAAATCAATATTTTTATTATATTTATTTGATAGTTGTGAAACATGTAATAATAAAATAAAGTAATTTATATAATATTATTGTTAAAAAGTCAATAAGAAAGGTGTGTCTAATTTAATTTTCCCTTAATTAAATTGGACATTAAATTGTAATCTTATCTCATAATCATTTGCAATATTTTACTGAGTGTGATAAACTCTGTTAGTTCATGAATTTTGAGTTGAGGGTGGTTGGTGAGGCATGCAGAGTGATTCTATTAGTTTTTTAGTCCAAGTTGCAGTTAGTGCATTAGTTTAATGCATGAGACTAATTTTAACTCAATTAATTGAGTTAAAATAAGTTTAACTAGTTGTAACTGATTGTTGCACTAGTGAGAGGTCAAGTGAATTAAACCTAATTTAATTCACATGTAGTGATCTGTCAAGTAATTGATGATTTACTTTTAATAGTTGCATGCATGTCAGTTTTGATGAAGACCGAGTTGAGACAGAGGTTAAAGGGGTGTTAACTATCAGTTGTATTATTATTAAGTTGCTCGCATGCTGTAATACACCCATAGGATTGGCCATGAGCATTGCGCAGTTTTGGAAGGCTGAAATTCTTAAAGAATAGGGATTTCATTCCACGAAAATTAGCTAAGTTTTGGTCGATTTTGTCCGGATTAGTGTGAGACAGTTGTGAAAGTGTACGAGACTCTTGTGAGAATATTGCATTATAATTTTTTCATGATTCCTTGGTGAATATACAATAGAAGATAGAGGGGTTTTGAGCAGTAAGCTTTCCCCGGGAAAATATCTGTGTTGTGGTTTGATTTGCTTCTTTCTTTTACTTGTTCTTATTGGCGATTGTGTTTATTTTCCGCAATTGATTTGTAGAATGATTTAGTATCTTGCTTTAGCATATCACATGATCAGATTGAATCCATTAGTATACATATTGTTTGTATAATTTCTATATGGTATCAGAGCACAGGAAATCACTATAGTGGAGAAGAAATTGAGTTTGTGCTTAATAGCATTTGAATTTGCAAAAATATTCTTTGGTGCGATAAGCAGATCAAGATGGATTTCAATGGGTTAAGATTGGAATATACACTTGAGGGAAGTTCTAATTATATTGCATGGAAAGACAGAATGGAGGCAGTTCTGGAGGACAATGGGTTGAAAGAATTCATTGATAATGACATTCCTAAGCTTGCAGAAGCAGATGTCGCTCTTCTTAATGCTTGGCAAAAGAAGGTTGCAAAGGCGAGGAGGATCTTATTATAGGGACTTTGAGACCACACTGTATCGAGTCTCTATGGAAAATCGACTCCATATGCAATGTGGAAGACTTTGACGGATATGTTTCAGAGTAGCAGTGACCATAGAAAATTGGCATTGAAGGACAAGCTCGCGAAAATCAAAATGGTGAAAGGAAACACTATTCCAAAATATTTAACCAAGTTTGTCCAATGTCGAGATGAACTTGGTAGTGTCTGAATTACTGTAGTGGATGATGAATTGATGAGCCTAGCTCTTCCAGGGCTTCCCAAGAGTTGGCATAATTATCAGGACTTTTTCAATGGGAGGGAGAAGCTACCAAATTGGGAGCGACTTTGGTCGGATTTGGTATAAGAAGAATTCAGGTGGAATACCAGGGATGGATCCTTATCTAAGATAGATGATGAGGAAAATTGTGGCTTGGCTGGTAAGGAAAAAAAGGGGAAGGGAAAGAAATCCTATTCCAAATATGAGACTGACAAAGAAGGTAAGAAGTGTTAGATGTTGTTGGGGTCCTGTGTTTTGATAGATTGGCTTACCAAAAGACAAGGAAACATCAAAACCACTCTTTAGAGTTCCAGGATCTAGTCCTCTTGTTCTCAGAGAGGGATCTCTCAAATTGTTTGCAAATATATGTCTTGTTTGCTTTTAAGTATTGATTTTAGACTAGTTATTAAGTGCAGATGTTTGTTTGGTTTGTTTGTTTGGTTGAATTGGCACAGTAGAATATGAAAGATCTAAGTAGTATAGATAGAAAGAAGAAGTGTCAGATTCATTGGGCAATGGATTCAAGAATAGGTTTATAACAAGTTCATCAATGGTATGGGATATCAAAGGGAAAATCTAACTTGGCCATAGGATCCTTTAGTTTTGTGAATGAGATGGACATTAATGATTTTGAAAAGAGAAGTTTAATTCTCAACAAAGGGAACTTAAAAACATAACTTGAACAATAAAGAGGTATTTGATAGACATGGGTAACCATGAATTCTACAAACCACACTTTAAGCAAATAATGACTTCAAGACAACTTTTAAAATGAAATCTAAGATTCGGGGAACACCCTATTTCCTCAAAGACTTTATTTCAAAGGAATTATAAAACATGAAAGATTCACTGATAATTGCAGTCATAGAAGAGGGAACACCTAACACATCTATGATCATAACTATAAAGACCTTTAGAACAAATATTTAAGCAAGAACAAAAGGCATGATCAGAACAAACCTCTTTGGAAAACTATAAACAATGGTACTTCAAAGGGAGACTTCAAAAATAGCTTTGAAGTGGCAGCAGATAAGCGGGGAAAACCATAAATCATGTTGGAACCAACTATTTGAACTATTTGAGAAATAAACAAACATAAGGGTTGAAGAGAATGGTTAAAGACTCTAAAATGCCTTAGCAGAAGAAAACATAAAACAATGAAGGATAAACAGGTCTAAGGTGCTTCCAGGAGTCATTTCTTAGCCTGAATTTAAATAAATTATTAATTTTACCAAAAGATACTAATATTATATATAGCATACTTTTATATGTAAATCACATCTCTATATTATAATTTTAAATAATATTTATAATAAAAAAAAAAATTCTTAAAAAATAATATATTCTTGAGTAGCAAACAAGGGTATACCTTTCTTATATATAAGATTAATTTTCCCAAATATAATATGGAGTTTATTAAAAAATTTGAGTTATTAGAAAATTGTGGAGGTGAACCAACCAAATGTATATGAAATTAATTTTTCTAATCATCGCAGGTTTCCTACATCTTATGGAAACTTCTTTAAAAAACATTGCAAAGTGATTTTAACATTTATTCATTATGACTTTATATTTACCTATAAAAGCATTACCCAAGTAATCTTACTTCATATACTGTGACTTTTAACATTTTGCACAATTGAACTTTATCAGTTGAACACAACAAGACTACGGATCTTGGAAACAAGAAAAATGCTACATTCCCATTGGAAAGCTATAACGCTCGATATCAATTTGATCTTTCTAAAGATCTTGGAATTCATTGATCTCAAACACAGTGGTATATTACTAATTTGAATTCACCCAATACACAATGTGAAATCATTATATCATATAGGAACAAGGAACTATTGAAATATGATGAGAAGAAACCTTACCTAAAATTCCGAAATATATATCGTGGTTAGTATGCGATTGTTTGATAGATAGAACAAGCTACTTAGTGATCACATGGAAAAGAGAGGAAACTTAGAGCAGTACATCATCAAGCAAAAAGTGGCCATGACCACAACTTTGAAGAGCGATAGACATTGGTTGTGAGATCAATGAATATATATGAAATTAAATTTTCTAATTTTCGTGGCTTGTAGGAAACCCTTGAAAAAGCGTAGAAAAGATGTAGGGAAAAGAACACAAATTCATATTAATTAGTCGCCACTGTTCAACGGCTGAACAATCCCTGTGACCGCACGCCATAAACGATCCACGAAACAATTAGGAATGTTGCAGGAAAGAAAAAGAAAAAAAAACCATATGTACATTTCTTGAAATCATATGTAAATTTCTTCACAGTTCACAACCTCAATGTCCAATTTTTTTTTCAAATAATAAATTAAAATTAAAATTTACCCAGCAAAATAAATTTGGCCAAATTTGAACCAAAACTCAAAAGGATACCAAATTTGAACCAAAAACTCCTTAGAGTTTAGACAATGTCAAATTTAGAACATACGATGGAATGTAATGCAACGAGATCACGAGATGACGAATACGAAACCCTACGACATTCTTTAAATGATACCAAATTTGAACCAAAACTCCTTAGGTTTAGACAATGTCAAATTTAGAACATACACGGATCACACGAATGACGTAATACGAACGAGATCACGAGATGACGGAATAACAGAAACCCACACGACATTCTTTAAATGATACCAAATTTGAACCAAGCTCCCTTAGGTTTAGACAATGTCAAATTTGGAACATACCACAGATCAGATAGCGTAATACGAAAGCAGTCACGATTGACGTAATGCAGAAACATATCACATGAGATGTGGTGAAACCCACACGACATTCTTTGATGGTAATCGTTATTGATGGGCGCAAAAAAGTCAAGAAACAAAGTCATCTTTACCTGCGAACGCGTCCATCAACCGAAACCCCTGTTATCGTGTCTTGGCAGCCACGCAGCAGCGTTTTGTTTTCTTATAAAATGTGCATCCTCCCAGACAGCAAAACATCTCAAAAGGCCCGAGTGACCCATGTTATAAACCGAAGACGCAGGAAAGGTAATATCGAAGCTCTAAACATTCGCAAAGAGCAAAAGTGCCGACATCATAAACTCTCCAGAGAGAGCATTTCTAGACACCGGAGATACCTATATATATTGGAGATACGCTTTGACTTATTTTCTTTTAATATTCTCTTCTCTTAATAATAACATTTAAATTGAAGGAGACATCCCTTACAGGATGGTGACATTAAATTGCAAGGGGCTATGCTGTCGATTAGAAGCCCTGCTGGCAGGCCTTATTCAAACAGTTGGGCACCTTTGTTTGCCCAACATACAAAATGCCGAGAATGAACCAAAACCCATCTACGACAAGTCCTTGACCATTCTTAATAGAGGCGTTCAGTTGGTCAAAATGTGTGAGAAAACCAACCCTCTTAATACTTTCCAGAAACTCAGATATGCTTCTGAAATCCACCAGCTGGAAAAGGATATCCGTGACTTCGTTCACCAGATGTCCGACCAATTATTGTTAAAATATATAATTACTTCCTCATGCAGAAGTTAGACAATCAGTTAAGTGGAGTTAGTTGAGTTGAGTTACAGTTAGATTTGGTTAGTGAGTTAAAGAGCGAGTTAAGTGAGTTGATTAAGTTCAGTTATGAGTGATAGTGTGTGCATGTGAATTAGATTAAATACCCTTCACGGGTTCATTGTTTTAAGAGAGAAAGAGAGTAAGAGAGTTTTATGATTAATAAAAGAGCAGCAGCTCATTGTTCATGTGTGAAATCTTTGCGTTTTATGTGATTGAATCCTTTGCCTTTCCAACAAATTGGTATCAGAGCTAGGTCACAGAGAACAAAAAAAAAACGGATTAGCAATCATTCGTAGGTGAGCAGGAATTTTTTTTTTCCACGTTTTTTACGTTATAACGCCGCTGTTAATCAAAGACAGAGCGTTATAACGCGAGTTCCTACAGTAGAGAACCACGTTATTGTGGGTTAAGAGACTAACGCAACACAAGCTATCGGGCACTGCGTTAGCACGTAACCCTTTTGAGATTTGGCCGCGTTATTGACTTTAAAGTCAACCACGTGAGGTGATTGGAATACGTAAGGTATTTTTTACAAGGCATATAAAAAGGGTTTTTTCATAAAGAGTTTATAGAGGTCTCTCATAAAAGCACGTGAGGGATTTTGTTTTAAGTTGGAAAAGAAGTTTTTTAAAAGGAGCGTTTTATAATAAGCATATTATAAAAGCTTTAAAGAGTGGAGGTTTTATAATAAGTTTTTTTTTAAAAGAAAGGATTTTTTTATATAAAGATTTTTTTTTAATAAAGAAATTTTTATATAATAATAAAACAAATATAATAAAACCTAGGGTTTTGTTATAAAAAAATTTTTTTGGAGCTTTGGAAAGTATATCAATTTTTTTTTAGGGTTTCAACAGTGAATTTTTTGTTTGAAGAAAGATGGCTACAAGCAACTTCCAGCCACAAATTCCTTCTTTCACATGGAAGGATTATGATTTGTGGGTGATTAAGATGGAGACTATGCTCAAAGCGCATGATGTATGGGATCATGTCAAGTATGGGTTTGCAGAACCTAAAGATGATGCAGAAGAACGAGCCCTCAGTAATGCAGAGAGGGAACAGTGGAAGAAAGATAAGCGGAAGAATGTGCAAGCGTTGCTTCTGATCCAGCAGGGAGTAGATCGAGCCGTGTTCTAGAAGATCATGATAACCTCGTCAGCAAAAGAGGCATGGGACACCTTGGCGACAAGCTATCAAGGTATGGCAAAAGTTAATATTGTTAAATTGCAGAATACTAGGAGAGATTTCAAAGTTCTGCAGATGAAGGAGACAGAGGACATTGATTCCTTCATGAATAGGGTCATGTCTGTCGTCAATCAGTTAAAAATCTATGGCGAAGATATTAAAGATCGAACAGTGATCGAGAAGGTTCTTCGATCCCTGTCTACCAAATTTGATGTTCTGGTAGCAGCCATAGAAGAAGCAAAGGACTTGGAAAAACTCACAATTGATGAGTTGATGGGATCCCTTCTATCGCATGAAGCAAGGATAGACAGAAATAAGGATTCCACTTTGGAAACAGCCTTCCAAAGTCAAGTCTATATTTCCAGAGGTCGAGGCAAAGGTCGATCGAGAGGCAGAGGACGAGGCAGCAACTATGGTGGTCACAGAGATGGCCGAGACGATCATGAGCATCAACATGGAAGCAGCAGCAGCAGCAGAAGCTTTCATAACAATCAAAGGTCTAACAAATCTAAGGTAAAGTGCTATTACTGCAATAGATTTGGTCATTATGCTCGTGATTGTAGGAAGAAGATTGCAGATCAAGGCAATCAGAGAGCTAATGTCAGTACAAAAAATACTGACTCTATGTTTCTAGCATGCAACACCATGCATGCACCGTCTGATAAGGTCTGGCTATTAGACAGTGGTTGCAGTAACCACATGACAGGAAACAAGGATTTGGTTGCTAATTTGGATGTCACAGTGCAGACAGAGGTCAAGTTGGGTACTGACAAGACTGTGGCAGTAGATGGAAAAGGAGTGGTCAACATTGTGACCAAGCAGGGGGAGCCAAAGACCATATCAGAGGTATACTATGTCCCTGGACTCAAACATAATCTGATTAGTGTTGGTCAATTGATGCAGAAAGGATACAAAGTTACCCTTTCGGGGACAACGTGTTATTTACAACAAATCCCCAAGCAAACGACTAATTGCAAAGGTCTGCGGATGACGAAGACGGACTATTTCCTCTCATTATGAACTACGGTGTCCAGTTTAGTTCTTTTTACAATTTGCATGTTACGTGCATCTTGGTTATGGCACTTTCGGTTTGGACACTTGCATTTTTTCGGGGTTAAGATTGTTGTAGCGAAGCAGAGATGGTGAGTTCTCCCATTAAAGAACACCTTTAGCACGTGTGAGTGTTGCATCTTGGGAAGAGCAAGGTGAGAGTTTTCGAGAGGAGTTTCTTACTGAGCAAAGAAACCACTTGAATTGGTGCATACGAGCTTGGCCAATGGACCTATGAGGACACGGTCGATTAGTGGAAGTTGTTACTTCCTCACCTTTATTGATGATTATAGTAGGAAGACTTGGGTTTACTTGTTGGAAATGATGATGCAAAACTTTGCAAATTTCAAAGAGTTCAAAGCTTTGGTGGAGAACCAAAGTGATCGAAAATGATTGAGTATTAGATCGATCGTGGTGACGAATATGATTCAAAGGCATTCCATGATGCGAAACAACATGGAATCGGAAGACGGTTACAACCCCGGATACACACGGCGAATGGTGTAGTGGGGGGGGGGGGGGGGGGTAAGAGAGGAAGAACCGAACAATCATGAACATGACAAGAATTATGTTGAAAGCGAGACACTATCTAATGAGTATTGGGCGAAGCGGTTGCATGTCTTATTTATGTAATAAACGAGATCTCCTACAAAGAGCGTGATGAAAAGAGTTCGGAAGCATGGTCGAGGTATGTCTTGCGGTGTATCTCATTTCGAGTTTTTGGATGTACGCCTATGCACATGTGCCTAAGCAAATAAGAGGCAAATTAGATGATCAAAGTGAAAAATGTATTTACTTGGTTATAGTGAGTAATTCGAAAAGCTTACAAACTGTATAACCATCACAAAGAAGACAATCATTACTTGAGAATGTTGTGTTCAAATAACAAAAGTCATGGAATGGGGCCTTAGACACACAAGCCGTGCTCAAACACCATTGATGGAGGATGATCTTGAAGAAGAAGAGGGTAGCGAGAACCAAAGAGCGGACGCAACGAGTCACACCGACGAGGACTCCCAGTTACGGAAGCTGACATGGATCTTCAAGCGAGATCCACGGATCGAGTTCTCAAGCGACGAATCGAGGTAAGAAAAAGATGAGAAGTTTGAAGGATATTTATGATGATTTGGATGTTAGTTCAAATTTTGCATTGGCATTCAACCTTCTTCGTTTGAAGAAGCAATCAAAGATGACAATTGGGTGCAAGTATGGATGAAGAGATGAATTCAATTGAAAAGAATGATACATGGGATTTGGTTGATTTACCGAGAAACGATAAAAATCTCATTGGTGTGAAGTGGGTGTACAAGACCAAAGTGAATGAGAAAGGTGAGATTGTGATTTAAAGCAAGACTTGTAGCGAAAGGATTCTCGCGGCAACGGGGAATAGACTTTGGAGAAAATTTTTCTTCGGTAGCTAGATTGGATACGTAAGAGCGAGTTCTAGCGACGAGCGACTCGAACAAGTGGAAAGTATATCGGATGGATGTCAAGTACGACCTTCTTGAATGGAGATTTTAGAAGAAGAAATTTATGTGCAGCGACCTCCGAGTTATGAAGTAGAAGAAGGACAAGAAGACAAAGTTTACGATTGAAGAAAGCGCTCTATGGTGAAGCAAGCACCTAGAGCATGGTATAGCGAGAATCGACGATTATATGATCGAATGGATTTTGCGAAGCAACATTGAGCCTACCTTATACACAAAGGTAAATGAGCATGGATAAATTTACAATCAGTTGCATATATGTTGATGATATGATTTTTACGAGGTGATCTTGAAATAGATGAATTTAAAGCGACCATGATGAAAGATTTGGATAATGAGACCTAGGTCTCATGAAATATTTTCTTGGCATTGAAGTTGAGCAATCTGAAAAAAAGGCATCTTTATTTCACAAAATAAGTATGCAACGATTTGCTGAAAAGATTCGGGATGGATAATTCCAAACTGTACTACCGGTTACAAAAGGTACAAGTTAAGTAAGGATGATGAAGGGGCGGATATCGATCCAACTCTATTCCAAGATTGGTTGGCGGCCTCATGTATCTCACGACGTGAAGACCCGAGATATTATGCGGGGGTGGAGTCGATTTCCCGATTCATGGAGACTCCAAAGACACATTGGAGTGTTGGAAAAATAATTACGAGATACATAGCATGGAAGCCCAGAGATTATGGCATAATGTATGCAAGTACAGAGAAAAGAAAGAATTGATTGGATATACGGATAGTGATTTTGCGGAAGTTTGGATGATCGGAAGAGCACATTTGGTTATGTTTTCCATCTCGGTTTAGGAGTGATAACATGGGCATCTAAGAAACAACCTATTGTTACACTATCATCGGCGAGCGAGAATATGTAGCGGCAACTTCGACCCAGCATGTCAAAGCGGTATGGTTAAGAAGAGTATTGGATGGACTCAAGCGAAACGGCAAGAGTCAACAACGATATACGCTGACAACTTACATGACGATTGCACTATCCAAGAATAATGTGTTTCATCAAAAGATCAAGCATATTGATAATAGATATCATTTTATTCGAGAACTAGTGAACAATGGAGAAGTTCTTGAAGTCTTGTAGAGAACGAGTGATCGGTGGGCTGATATCTTCCTGAAAGCCATTAACGGTAGATTTGTTTCGGTTCGCAAAAAAGAAACTTGGGTGTTGTAAGCCTAGGCTGAGACATAGACCAGCGAGCATGTTTGAGTTGTCATGAGTTATGTTTAGAGGTCGTAATTAAGGGGGAGTGTTAAAATATGTAATTACTTCCTCACGCGAAGTTAGACAATCGGTTAAGTGGAGTTAGTTGAGTTGAGTTACGGTTAGATTTGGTCGAAAGGGGAGTTAAAGAGCGAGTTAAGTGAGTTGATTAAGTTCAGTTATGAGTGACGGTGTGTGCATGAATTAGATTAAATACCCTTCACGGGTTCATTGTTTAAGAAGAGTAAGAGAGAGTTTTATGATTAATAGAAGAGCGGCGGCTCATTGTTCATGTGAAATCTTTGCGTTTATGTGATTGAATCCCTCTGCCTTTAAAACCAATTATCTCTTGAGTTGAGAATATCATATCGGAGTTCGAGTCTTCGCAATTTTAATAGGAGTTAGAGACGGTGGATGAGAAATTTGAAATGAAACAATCGTTCCCAGGCTCACCAATGATCCCGATGAGAATGCCATGATGTTACAACAAATGGGTTCACATGCTATGTTTGATGGAGCTTTTGACGAAGCTTCTTCTACTTCTAATTGTAGTGGCTCAGTGAAGTCTGATTTTGTAGTGGGACTGGAAAATAATATCTGGAATTTGAAGAGGACTCTGTTCCAGAAAGAGGTGTCGCTTGTGGCGGTGCAAGGTATGGGGGGCGTTGGCAAAACAACTATGGCATTGTCCCTCTGCAATGATCAAGAAGTTAAAGGTAATTGGGGATTTTATTTATTCAAACCATTTTCATCACCTGAAAGGCTATATTTTTGCACTTAATTTATATTTCTGTTCAATTTATGGAATTTCAATCCTAACAAATTGATTTTTATGTATGGCAGGTGTTTTTCAAAACAATGTGATTTTCATTACGGTTTCTCAATCCCCAAACCTGCGGGAAATTTTAGAGACCATGTGGGAGAAGATTGTTCGGAGGAAGAAGCCTGATTTTCAGAATACCGAGGATGCACATAGACAGCTGCAGCAGCAGCTGCTCAGGCGAGCCAAGCGAACTCTTGTGGTGTTGGATGATGTCTGGTCTATGGCAATTTTGGAAAAATTGTCATTTACAGGTGAAGGTTATAAGACCCTTGTGACAACCCGAGATCGTTCTATCATCCGCACAACAATCTCTACCAGGCTTTATGAATTGCCATTGCTAGATGATGCCGATGCTCTGCCCCTTTTCTGCTTTTGGGCTTTTGGACAGAAATCAATTCCAAGTAATGCGGACAAGCAGCTAGTCAAGCAGGTAATGCAATTTATATGCAATATATTATTTTACTAAGTACTAAGTTTGGTTCAATTTAATGATTGTGACACAGTGTTCTCCTAAATGTCCCTAATTACAAGCAATTACTAGTGGCATATCATATCAGGATATCGTTATAGTTTTACATAATTCCATATTAATACTTACTATGCTCTTAACAATGGTATCGGTAATCCATTAAAATAGATTCTAGCAATATACTCAATTGTATATTCATCTTCATAAACAATCAAACAAAATCCTGTGAATGAACTTTATACTTATCAGGCAAACTATTCATGCTTTCAACAACTTTTTGTTTTTGGTATTTGATTGGTTTCCACCTACAGAATTTTCACTAGTGTTGCTAATGTATGAATCACAGGTGCAAGCAGAATGTAAAGGTCTGCCACTTGCTCTGAAGGTGATCGGAAGCTCTTTGTATGGTCAGCCTCGTCCGGCCTGGGAGAGTGCCAAGAACAAACTCTTAAAAGGGGAATCAATATCAGATTATCACAAAGAAGGGCTTCTTAGATGCTTGGAGACCAGTATTGATGCCCTGGATGAGGAAGCACGGGAGTGCTTCTTAGACTTGGGGTCATTTCCAGAGGATAGGAAGATATCCGTGGATGCATTATTGGATATTTGGGTTTATGTGCGAAAGATGGAGTGGCACGATGCTTTTGTCATCTTGTTAGAGCTTGCAAGCAGAAATCTGTTGAATTTAACAAGCAATCTCAGGTAAGCGCCTTCATTTCTTATTGTTGTGTGCTCAATATCATTTTATCATGGCTTCCTCTGTCTTATACATTGTGTTGTCTTGGTAATTGGATGTAGTAGGAGCCAAGCAATCAATTATGGCAGTGCCTCTGAGCTGTACTTTTCTCAACATGATGTAATGCGAGACTTGGCCCTATATTTGGCATCCCGAGGTAGCATAGTTGGTAGGAAGAGGTTGCTTATGCCTAAAAAGGAGGACAGTTTGCCAGCAAAATGGGAGCTGCTCAAGGATCAAGTGTTTAATGCTCAAATTGTTTCCATTCACACAGGTGGGTGATTTTAACAGCTTTGCTTGCAGCATTCATAATTTTTTCTAAACATTTGAGTCAAAAGAATTGTCACATGCTAACGTTATCCTACACCAAATAGGCTGTCACTCTGATCTGCATGAAAAGATATGTAATGATATTTAGGTGTTGATCATTGATTCAAAAGTTCTTAGAAAATATATGCAATAACCTATAATGTTCTAATCTAGCTTTGCATCTATGGTTCACCTATGTAGGTGCAATGGAAGACGATCAGTGGTGTGAGATGAATTTTGGTGAGGCAGAGGCTTTGGTTTTACTCTTTTCTGCAACCAAATACTTTCTTCCATCATTTTTGAGTTCCATGAAGAAACTGAAACTCCTCATAGTGTTTAATTATGGGTACAAGAAAGCCACAGTGAACGGTCTACCAGCCTTATCTTCACTTACTCAGCTTAAGACTCTTCACTTGGAGAAGTTGAATGTGCCCCCACTTCAAGAGCAAAGTAAAGTATTGCAAAACTTGGAGAAGATATCTCTGACATTATGTGAAGGGCTTGGAAATATGTCCAGGTTCAACAGCTCCCAGTCAAGCCTAAAGCTTCCCATAATGCAAGATTTTAACTTGGACCACTGCTGTGATTTAGAGGAGTTACCCCCTGGTATCTGTGATACATCTTCTGTTGAGAAGTGGTCTATCACTAGCTGCCACCTTCTACAAAAGTTGCCTGATGACTTGGGGAAACTCGGTTCTTTAAGAATGCTAAGCGTATCTGCATGTCTAGGTCTGAAAGAGCTTCCAGCATCTATTGGAAAACTTGGGAAGCTGGAGTATCTGGACATTTCGCTATGTGAATGCCTAAAAGAACTTCCCCATGAAATAGGACAACTAAAGAAACTGGAGGAGCTTGACATGAGAGAGTGCTCCCGATTGAGGAAGCTGCCTAAATCAATTGGACGGCTGAAATATCTAAAGCATGTTATCTGTGATGAGAAGACTGGACAGCAATGGATGAGTTTCAAGAGCTCTGCCATTCCAGAGCTTAGAGTTGAAGTGGTAGATGCACACTTCAGTCTGGATTGGCTGGATGCTTGATATCTTACCTACACAGCAAGGAGTTGAATCATAAACTGGTAAGAAACCAAGACACGCTTTTATGAAAGTGGGAAAGGTTATGGGTATTGAAAAGTCTCCAACTTCCAGTTTAGCTGATCAAGATGACGATTTGACTTCTCTTACAAGCATTTTGTTTTTTCTAAAATATCCATTTATCTACCAATAATCTTGAAGTGAAGTCCATGAATGTAGATGTGAATGGCCACTTCCGTTGTCCTTGTTCCAAACAAGGATCTTTGTAATGCTTTTCTTTATTTTATGATAATAATAGACATGTTATTCATGTCCCATTTCCATTATTACAATCTCTAAAATCTAGTTATCCACATATTCTAAGGGTGTCTGTAAATTCCTTGCTGTATGATCACTGGGATATGCAACAGTGTTGGTTAGATTAATTGCAGGTTTGATAAGTTCCTAATTGGCGTTACATTTAGAATTCACAGTCTGAACTAAATTTGCTTTGCTTATCTGTTCATTTTATATGCAAATCCCATATTTATGCATACTGTTGGGATACCCCTCGATTGTTATCACAAGATTTATTTATGTGTAATCGCATATTCATTCGATGGGATGCTATTGGACTGTTATCACAACTTTTATGAATTTGAGAGTCGAATTTTTTTTTCCTTGTTGGGTGGCTTCCCCTACAATTTTGGCTGAGATATATGTATATATGTTTTTTTCTCATCCTTGTTATCTGCGAGTTAGAGTGGGCATGTAATCTGCAAGTTTTATCTGTTTTAAGAGGAATGTTTGCGTCTTGCAAAATTCTAACAATACATGTATATTTTAAGTGAAACTTAAAAAATTTAATCTTAAATTTTTTAAGAGAAAAATGTACTCTTTTGTGGATAAACGGAATCTGAATCTGTGAGGGGATTATCACCTCCCATTAAACTTAGTTGTAGCTTTTTGCGGGTCAATTTCAAGTTGAGAGGAAAATGAAAACTACGCAGAGACGGATGCACATTCTTACTTGTGAAATCAGGGTTAGGTGTTGAGATTTTTTCTTTAAGAAACGAGAATTACAACATATGGCGGAAAGAATTTCGAACATACAAAATTGATGTAAGTGCTTCTCATTAAAATTTAGACCAATGCTTCTCCTCAAAATTAAAGTGTTTCTTCTCATTAAAATTTTCAAAAAGTGTATGAGCTTTCAAAGCTTTTACTCGATAACGGTTTGTTTGTTTGGCTTATTTTTCATGTAAGTTATAACTTCTCAATTTTTGATATTTCCTTGAGAATATTTTAATTACAAAGTATTTTATAATATGGTTGCATATCATTATGTAAGTGGCTCACATTATAATGCCCCCGGATGCCTGTATAATGATGATAATGAAAAATACAAGTGATAAGAATAATATAATGATGATAATGAAAAATACAAGTGATAAGAATAATATATTAATTAAGAAAATAATAAATAATAATGTGAAATTAATAATAAATAAATAAATAAAAACTCATAAAAAAATAAAAATAATAAGAATAAATTTATGGAAATAAAATCGAAATTAGTAAAAGTAAGTAAATGAATAAAATAAGTAAAAATAAATCTTGGAAAAAGTTTAAGAAAAAAAATAAAATCCCTTAATAACACATGGGATTATTAGTATGAAGAATTTCTTTCTAATTTTGGAATAAGTTGTTTTATTTAATGGATGAGGAGGAGGATGTGAGACATTCTTTTCTTAGGAGAATTTTAGGATTTTATGTGAGAGAGGTAGTTCAGTGAGGTTTCAAGGGTGGTTAGTTGTAGAAAGACATAGCCAACTAAATCTATAGTTGGGTGGAGAGTTGTCCCCAATATGGTTGCACTCTATTGGATCATAGCACAATAGTTTGAAATCACAAGTACTTCTTCGTTGTACATGTAAGCTTATCATCATCCCTAGTTGCTTTCATAAATTGTATGCTAATTAGTTGAAATATTTCTTATTTTTTATTTAATGATTTTGAATTTCTTTAAGTAATTTTGTATGTGGCTATGTTTTTCGTTGGGGCCATTACAAATGCTATCGGAGCAAGTTCAAAAACTCTAGGACCTTGGATACACAATTAATTACACACCTAGATATAATTTGATAATAAGGAAAAGATAATCTATTTCTTAGTTGGATTATATGTTTAGAACATATATTTTATTGTATTTATTTTAACTTTATTGAATTTTTCTTGCTATTTTTTCTTAACAATATGGAAGATTTCTCTTAAAATATATAAGATAGTCCTACAAAAAGGAATACTAGTGAACACTCATAAACCCTTATAAATTAGTTGATCATCCTCAACAACATCTAAGACTTCCATTGTGAAACCATGATTTAGGTTTATAATATATTCTTGTGTTATTTTTTATTTTCCTTAAATTGCAAAACAAATCTCAGTTTCAATCTCCATTTTACTAATAAAAAATATTTGTGGACATAATACTCGATAATATCTTAATAAATTATTAGTGTCAAGTTGGTAGGTTGTATCTAGTTTCTTGATTAGCCAAATGTACGATCGAAGGATGGATATAGACATGGAGGAGCTCGTTGATTATGAGTTGAGTCTGCCATGTCGAATAATATTTCGAGGGAAGTCGAAATATCAACAAGAGAGGGTTTCACTAGAAAGTTTTTTGTAGGATCAGGTTTTTGTGGATGAGCTAGGTGGGTTATCATGCTTACTACAGATGCAAGAAAGTGGCTTATGTTCCTTTTTCTTGGAATCCCCTCTTCCGCATGTGGTCAATCCAGCCTTGGTTTCACCACCCATCACAAATGCTCTAGGCTTCGACCTCTCAACATTCTCTTAGCTGGATAATTAAGAAGCTGAGAACACCAAAGAACTAGAACTCCCCCTTCATCATCACAAGAGAAACAAGGTTATCAGGCAGGGAAGGGAGTTGCTAAGTCTCACAATAGGGAAGGATATATCCCTTTTGCGCGCAATGAATTTTGAAGGTAAAACCTTGGTGGGAACCATTGCAGTTTTAGCACTAAATCTATGGGTTTCTACTTCATGGGGACCTCTTAGGTTATAACCATGTGATTCACACTCTGGTTTCTGGATGGATGGCCTTTGATTTCCGGGATGAGGAGAATTGCGACCTGATTATGAAGAAAATTTGGAGCTAGGGTATGGATGGTATACTACTAAAGGCATGATCTATTGCTTTTGACCCTGAGAAGATGCCAATGGATGAAATAGGATTTTGGAATCCTCTTCATGGCTTTCTGCTACATTTTTGGTCTATAGATACCTTCACAGCCATTGGAAATATCCTAGGTTTTTTGTTGGAGCAAAGGAAGATAGGTAGGCTAAAGGGGACAAAAATATAGCATGGATCCAAGTTGGCATAAACCTTAGGCCTGGATTGATCATTGAGGTGGAACTTTTTTTAGATCGGAGAGCATGGAATAAAACGGTGGACTGCTAAAATTTTCCCTTTAGATGCCATCGATGTCACAAAACTGCTCATTTAATGAAAAAAATGTTTAGGCAAGCACCCCTTGGGCCAACAAAGAATTCTATTTGGCCCATGAAAAAGCCAAAGGAATCAACTAAGCTAAAGGACTTGACCAAGTCAGTAGCCTGTTCAAAATCTAGTGCAGTGGTTCATGATGAATCTCTTCCTTCCTTAAGAAATGAGATTAGTTTCATTTCATCAATTTAAGTCTCTGACCCTTCTTTTCCATTATGATTTATTTCCCTTATCCCCTTGAATTGTGCCTTGTCCCTCGTAGGCTTGGAAGCCCCCTCAGGTCCCTCTCTAATTTGTTTAGTTGGCCTCCACTCAAGCCTCTGTGCATGTGTTGCATGTTCCTTTCGGGCCTTTATCCCCTTCCTCCCTAATTAAGCCCCCCCCCCCCGCATAGCCTTGGTGGTCCTTGTTTCTTGAGATACCTCGAAGAGCTATCTCTCAAATCGAGGAAACCCACCTTTGTTATCAATCTACTTTCAAGTGGCCTAGCTTTAGATGTTCCTTCATCAATCTTTGTAGGCAGGAAGTAAAATTTGCACAAATCTTAGGAAAAAGCAAGGCAAGGAATCAAAATAGGTAAGAAATCTTCTATAACTAGGGTGATTAATGCAAAGAAAGCCCTATATAGAGGGATTCCATGATAATTCTCTCCTTTGATGTGAGGGGGTCAAGGGGAGCCCCCGGAAATCTTACACTGAAACACTTGTTAGAAGTATATCATCCAAATATCCTTATGATTCAACAAACCATGTGTGTTAGCTCAAAAGCCCAAAAATTTCTAGAGGGCATCCAAAAATATTGGACCTATTATTATCCCTATGTAGTGGGTATGTTAGGAGGGTTAATTATCAGGTGGAATAGAAATTTCAAGGCCCTTGCTTCCTCTCTTCTCCCTTTGGTTATATTATTTAAGATATTATTCAAGGATCAGGTCAATTATTTTTCCATGCTTAATGCAAATGGTCCCAATACTGATAGGGAACTATATCGAGAAGGATTGTCTGATGCAGGTGATTTTGTGGATAGTAATGTTATTGTTGGTGGTGACCTAACTTTTACCTTAGGACTTAGGGAAGTTTAGGGGCATCACCCTTGGTTGGATTTAACTTATACATTTTTTCTCTAAATTTCTCTCCATTAACCACTTGGTGGACATGGAGCCAATAAATATCCTCCCAACCTGGTCTAATGGGCACTTGCAAGGTTCAGAGGATTTTAAGTGACTAGACTATTTTTGGTTTCAAATTTTATAATGGATTTGGATCTATTATTGAAAACTATGGTAGGGACTAGAGGAGTCTCATATCAATGGCTATTATTCTTCAGGTCTTAAAGAAGCTGGAATCCCCTAAAATAATTCTATTTATATTTCTTCCTACTCGGTTAGAGGACGAGGAGTACCACTCTTTGATATCAAGCATATGGCACCATCTTTCTCCTTCGCAATTCACTTCCTACATGCACCATTTTCCAGTAAATTGGACATTTTTAAGCAAGCATCCTGGAAATGGGCCTTCAACATCCACAAGGGAAAGGAAAAAAGACTGGTGAAAGTTGAAAAAATATTAGAGGAGAATTCCTTAATGATGGACAAAAGAAAAATTTCGAGTGAGCAGCAAGAAAGGCAAAAGGCCATAGAAGCATTAAGGAATGCTTTATTAATGGTAGAAGAAGAAATATGGATACTAAAAATCCAACCATTATGGCTATCTTCTAGGGACAATAACACCTGATTTTTTCATAGTTGTGAGAATAAAAGGAAACAAGTCAACACCATATGGAGTATTAAGGATCCTCAAGGGATCCAAAGGTGTATTTTAGGGAAAAATTTGAGGAAGGGGTAAGATACTTTCAAAATAATTATTTGGAGCTGCAAGGATTCCAAATTCTAGAGATATTGCAGGTGGTGGAAAAATTCCCTAAAATTGTAAATGGGGAAATGAATCCTCGCCTATATGTGGCTATCGTGGAGCAAGAGATATGGGCATTTATTTCCTCAATGCAGTGGGGGGAAATCCCAAGCTTTGATGGTTTTCCCTAAGGAATTTTATATGGGTTTTTATTAATTGTTAAGGGAGGACCTCATCAAGGTAGTTAGAGAATCCCAAGCCTCATGTAAAATCCTCACTTCTTTAAATTCAACCTTCATATGCCTCATTTCACAAAATCAGGTTGGATATTTATCGTTTGGCTACTACAAGCCTATTTTCTATTGTAATCAGTGCATTCATACTGGAAGAACAGTTTGGATTCCTTCACCAGTGGAATATCCATGATGCAGTTGTTGTTGTCCATGAGTTCTTCCATTTGGTTAAGAAGGTTGATTCAAAAGAAGTGATTCTAAAACTAGATTTTTCCAATGCTTATGACATGGCTAGTTGGAATTTTCTTAGATTGGTTTTCATTCAGCTGGGGATTGGTATCAATATTGTTAATTGGATCATGAAATGTGTCTAAAGCACTTCCTTTTTATTTGTGATTAATGGGTCTCCCTCTTGTTTTTTCACTACTTTGAGGGATATACAAAAGGGATTCCCCCTTTCACCTCTCTTTTTCCTTATTATTGTTGATAATTTCAATCGCCTAATGAAAAACTCTCAAAGTAGAGGGATTTTTGGAGGAGTCAAAATATTGGAATTTGTATATATATCTCATTTTATATTTGTATATGACCTATTGGCTTGTTCCTCAGGTTCCCAAAAGGAACTCACATTCTTGAATATTTATCTGGAATTGTTCTTCAAACTAACATGAATGGGAATTAATGGTTTTAAATCTTGTATTATGTTGAATAGATGGTTTGTGGAGGCTATGTTGTGAGCTCAAAAAATATTTCGATTTCTTGTCAAAGCACTGGAAGATAGCATTAAATACTTAGGATTCCATTTGAAACCTTACAACTATTGCATAGACAACTAGTCATGGCCTTCTAGTAAAGTTGAAGGGAGAATATTGGGATGGTTGAATCATTTTTTATCTAGGGGAGGGTGATTTTGTTTCGTTAAAGATGTACTAGAAATCATTCCAATATATTCGTAATTTATTTCAGCCATTCCTAAAGGTTCCCTTAACTAGATTCATAAAATATTCTTAAAATTCCTCTAGACAGGGCCTGGTGATCGTAAGGGTATTGTGTCGATAAAGGGATCTTGTATCTTGACTCCAAAAGAGCTCAAAGGCAGGGGACTTAAGGAGGTTCATCACTTTTATAAGACTCTAGCAGGAATGAATTCATGGCACCTAACAAGAGGGACATCCTTATGGTTCAAATTCATGTACATTGAGTATTTCTATGGTATGTCAATCTTTGACTAGTTTATATATGTCGATAAGCCTATTATAGGATCTATTGTCTAGAAATCCTTGGTTAAGGCTTTCCTTCTAGTTGGTCATTGTGTTAGGTCCCTATATTACTAGTATAGTCCCTTATTGTTATTAGTGTAACCCCTTATTGTTATTATTGTACCCCTATAACCCCCATATTGTTATTATTGTGCCCATAAATTATTATTGTTAGGTCGGCTAGGATTACATTGTGGCCCCATGGACTCCTATATATAGAAAGGAGGTTTTGTAATTTGTATCATCCAAGAATTGTTCATTCATGTAATGTGTTGGAGGTTGCCCCCTCGAAGTGGCTTATTTCTAAGGCGTTGATATCTCTTTTCTTCTATTTTTGGAGCTGGTTACACAACATTTGGTATCAGAGCTTTGGATTCTAGGGTTTCGCTGCTCCAAACAGGTCATCGTGGAATTTTCACTATAAATTTTTTTCTACGAAGTTTCAGAAGCTGAAAGTTTTAGGGTGCGAAGCCAAAATCTTGAGGAAGATATTCTAAAAATTTCAAAGCTTGGTTCGCAACATTTTCAGAGATATGATCTGTGGAAGTTAGGTCTATTTTCAGGCTCCTAAATAGGTCATCGTGGCATTTGAGCTATAACGTTTTTTCTACAAAGTTTCAGAATCTGAAATTTTTAGGGTGCGAAGCTGAAATCCCGAGGAAAATCGTCAAAAAATTTCAGAGCTTGGTTCACAATATTGTCGGAGATATGATCTATGGAAGGTAGTGCTTTTTCAGGCTCCTGAATTTAATCTCAAAGAGGTGATCATGGGGAAATCTTCATAACTGTCTCTCTGAGAATCGGATTGGAGTTCCATAAAAAGAGGTCATAATTTCACGGACTGTAGTTTCTTGGCTATCAATTTCAGAGTAGAAGGACGAAAAAGTGACACATGGAAAGTCATACAAATTTGATGTTCTGAACTAGTCCATAATTCGGTCATTGTGGGAGATTGGACACAAATTTATCTTGGAGAATCCAAATTAGGTCAGACCTATGGCATTCAAAAGATAATTTAGAGGGCTACATCAGTACCAAAATTCAAATATTGAAGTGCTTCAATTAAAGATATAACACAATTTCAATATCGAGCTCCTCAAAAGCAAGAAAAAGGTGTTTATTTTTTTTGTGAATTGCATAAGTCTCGCTTGAAGAATCAACTTGAATTGATTCCAAGGCATATTTTAGAATAGATATCGGTATTGGGTTCTAAAAGATGCCTTGTAAAAATAATTTGACACCCATTAAGCCTTCAGAAGGCTCTACTATGACATGAAGATGAAGAATTGCAACATGATCTATCAAAATTACAAGAGCAAGTGCAACAAATTTCACTCTCGCAAAGAGCAACAAAAAATGAAATGGAAGTTTTGAAGAAAGGCGTGGAAGTGAAGATGGACGGTTTGAAGAAAGGCGTGGAAGCTAAGATGGATGGCATGGAAGCTAAGATGGATGACATGAAAGACAACATGGAAAACATGAAGAATGATCTAAAAGCAGACATGGAAGGTTTGACAAAATTGATACAAAAAATGTTTCCTAATGGTGAAAAGATAGTAGAGGAAACTCATGATGAGAAAAAAATAAATGTTAATCGTGATTTCATAAACTCTAATGTTGGAGGGAAGAACCACCATATTCCAAAAAATGGATATGAGGAAGTTTGATGGAAAGGATCCTGTAACATGGATATTACAGATGGAGCAATATTTTGATCTCAATAATGTGAAAAACACACAAAAGGTATGCATTTCAACTTTACATTTAGAAAAAAATACATTTGTATGGTATCGATGGCTTTGTTCTAAAATGGTGTCACTTGGTCGATTTTACGGAGGAAATGATAGCACATTATGAGGATACAAAGAGAAACACTTTATTTAGCCAATTGATAAATCTCAAGCAAAAGTGTTCAGTGGGGAAGCACATTGAGGACTTATAAAAATTGAATATAAGGGTAACTGATATTTCAGAGGAACATAGGATTGATCTCTTCATAGATACTTTAAAAGATAACATCCAACATGAAGTTTTCATTTTGGAACATGATTCATTAGAGAAGGCATTCAAGTTGGCAAGAAAAATTGAATGTAAAATTATGGCGACAAGGAAGCCTACCACTGGATACAAGAAGGAAGTGTTGTACATGCCTAGATTTCCACAACCTACAAGGTTGACACCACAACAATTGGAAGAAAAAACTTAAAGGGCTTTCTATTGATTTGTGATATAAAATACACTAAAGGTCATAAGTGTGGCGAGAAGAAATTATTTTCATAGATTTTGAAGAGGAAGAATAAAATGTACAAGAAGAGGATATACACCAGGAACCAGCCCTATAAGAGGAAGAAATGAATCCGACCATATCGTGTAATGCACTGGCAGGAATTACCACTCCTCAAACTCTCAAGATAGAAGGACATATCAAGAAGAAAAAGGTAATAGTGTTGATTGACTCAGGTAGCACCCATAATTTTATTCATTGTAAGGTAGCAAAGGAATTAAATTGTTTCCTATACCCAGCACGAGAATGTCAAGTGATGGTTGCAAATGGAGGAACTATAAATTGCTCTGGAAAATTCCATAATATCAAGCTAACTATGGGGGAATATGTATTTACTAGTCCAATGCTTTCCATTCCTATGGGAGGTGCTGATGTTGTACTAGGAGTACAATGGTTTCAATCTTTGGGGATGGTAGCTTTTATTTTTCAAGAAATTTTCTTGAATTTTTTTGCAGAAGGAAAGGAAGTCGAATTACGAGGTATTGCAGGGAGGACGGGAAATATAATAAGCTCTAATGCCATGACAAAGCTTCTAAAGAAATAACAACGAGGCGTAATTGCACAATTATGCTCACTAGAAGTTCCAACATCAAAATAATCTATTTCTGCAGATCTCCAACAACTCTTGGACAATCATTCCAAGGTGTTTGAAACTCCCAAAGGACTCCCACCTATTCGTGATCATGATCATGCTATTCATTTGATTCCAGGAAGTGTTCCTCCAAACATCCGGCCTTATAGATATCCTTACTTCCAAAAGAGCGAAATTGAACGTATGATTGCAGAAATGTTAGAGGCGGGTATAGTTCAACCTAGTCAAAGTTCTTTCTCTGCTCCTGTAGTATTGGTACACAAGAAGGATGGATCATGGCGAATGTGTCCGGATTATAGGGAGCTCAATAGGCTCACCATTAAAGATAAATTTCCCATTCCTGTGATTGATGAATTATTGGATGAATTACATGGAGCAATTTATTTTACCAAGTTGGATCTTCGTTCGGGATATCATCAAATTAGAATGAAGACTGAAGATATTCCAAAAACAGCATTTCGAACTCATGAGGGTCATTATGAATTTTTGGTCATGACTTTTGGCCTTACCAATGCACCTTCTACATTTCAAGGGTTGATGAATTCCATTTTCAAACCCTTCCGTAGAAAATTTGTGCTAGTATTTTTTGATGATATACTAATCTATAGCAGGTCTTGGAAGGATCATATTGAACATGTTGACAGGGTGCTCAAACTATTGCAGGAGAAACAATTATATGCAAAAACATCCAAATGATTCTTTGGAGTACAAGAGGTGGAATATCTGGGTCATATTGTATCTCACGAGGGTGTTAAAGTAGACCCTAACAAAATTAAAGCCATTAAGGAATGGAAAGTCCCCACAACCATAAAGCAGTTGCGAGGATTTCTCGAGTTAACAGGGTATTATCGCAAGTTTGTTAGAATTATGGGAGAATAGCAGCACCTCTAACAACATTATTGAAGAAAGATGCATTTTCATGGACTCCTGAAGCAACTAAGGCCTTTGAACGTCTTAAAGAGGCAATGTGCCTAGCACCGGTCTTAGCTACACCGGACTTCACAAAAACCTTTATTGTGGAATGTGATGCCTCAGGAAATGGAATTGGTGCAGTTTTAATGTAGGAAGGAAGACCCATTGCTTTTGAAAGTCGTCCAATCAAAGGAAAGTATTTACAGAAACCTATTTATGAGAAGGAAATGTTAGCGATACTACATGCACTAAAGAAATGGCGAACTTACCTAATGGGAAGACACTTCAAGGTGAAAACTGATCATGATAGTCTTAAACACTTTTTGGAACAAAGACTATCTTCAGAAGAGCAGCAAAAATCGGTCACAAAGATGTTGGGTTATGACTTTGAAATAATCTACAAAAAAGGAAAGCTTAATGTTGTTGCAGATGCACTCTCAAGAAAGAATGAAGAGGTGGAAGCATTGCTTTGTGCCATTTCTATTATCCAACCAGATTGGATAACCGAAGCAAGAGATGAATGGAAGAAGGACAAAGATGTATGGACACTCATTCAAAAGTTGCAGCAAGATCCTAGTACATCTGATACATTTGGTTGGAAAAATGATTCCTTATGGTACAAAGATCGCTTATATCTTTGTAAGAATTCCCAACTAAAACAAAAAATTCTTCTGGAATTACACGCTTCTCCTTTAGGAGGACACTCAGGATTTTTAAAAAATTAACACAGGGTGAAGAAAGAATTTTTTTGGGATGGCCTTAAATCTGATATTCAAAAGTTTGTGGCATAATTTTTGGTTTGCCAACAGAATAAAGTTGAGACAATTAAGATGCCGAGACTTCTACAACCTTTATCCATTCCAAGTCAACGTTGGGAGGAGATTTCAATGGATTTTATCACAGGTTTACCTAAGTCTGAAGGAAAGAGTGTCATCATGGTGGTAGTTGATAGACTTACCAAGTATGCACACTTTTGTGCATTATCTCATCCATTTAAAGCAAGTACGGTTGCTACTACATTTATGGATAGAATTCAAAAGCTACATGGAAGCCCAAGGGTTATTGTGAGCGATAGAGATCCCATTTTTACTGGAAATTTTTGGACGGAGTTATTTTCTTGTTTGGGTACTCAATTAGCTCATAGCTCATCTTATCATCCTCAATCGATGGTCAAACTGAGATAGTAAATAAATGTTTGGAAGGATATCTTCGTTGTTTTGTATCTGATAAACAAACACAATGGGTCAAGTGGTTACCTCTTGCTGAATGGGGGTATAACACTTCCTTCCATACTGCAGCAAAAATGACCCCATTTATGGCACTTTATGGATATCATCCACCATCCATCACATCATCTTTAAGAAAAAATTCAAAGGTTCAAGCAGTGGAAGATCACATCTAGCATCAGCAAGAAATTCTCCAACTCTTAAAGGATAACCTGAATTTGGCACAAAATCGAATGAAACAACAGGCAGATCAACATCGCAGCGAGAGAAGTTTTGATGTAGGAAATTGGGTATTTTTACGGCTACAACCATACAAACAAATGTCCCTCAAGCAAGCTAAGAAGGATAATAAATTATCACCAAAGTACTATGGTCCTTACAAGGTGTTGCAAAAGATTGGTACTATGGCATACAAATTGGAGCTTCCTGCTTCTTCGCGAGTGCATCCGGTTTTCCATGTTTCATGCTTAAAGAAGGTTATAGGTGAAAATCTTCCAGTTCAAACAATATTGCCAGAACTTGATGAGGAAGGAAAAATCATATTGGAACCTGAAGCGGTCATGGAAACAAGAACTCGACAGCTACGGAATCGATCAATTTCAGATTATCTCATCAAGTGGAAGAACTTACCCACTGAAGATTCTACATGGGAGGATGAGAATTTTATACAAAAGCACCCAGAGCTACTCAAGCGTTGAGGACAACACTTTTTTGAAGGAGAGGGGCATGTTAGGTCCCTATATTACTAGTATAGTCCCTTATTTTTGTTAGTGTAACCCCTTATTGTTATTATTGTACCCTTGTAACCCCCATTTTGTTATTATTGTGCCCTTAAATTATTATTGTTAGGTCGGCTAGGATTACATTGTGGCCCACTAGGATTACATTATGGCCACATGGACTCCTATATATAGAAAGGAGGTTTTGTAAATTGTATCATCCAAGAATTGTTCATTCATGTAATGTATTGGAGGTTGCCCCCTCGAAGTGTCTTTTTCTAAGGCGTTGATATCTCTTTTCTTCTATTTTTGGAGCTGGTTACACAACACATTGGATGGCCAGACATATTGGGAATGGTAGAGCCATTAGAATTTACAACAATCCATGTTTTGGAGATGGAAATAATTGCAATATTTCTATTCCGCTTATTCAAGAATTGAGACAACAAAATATTGTGGTACTCGTTGATGTTGCTACACAACTCCTTTAGCTCAGAGGTAGGGAGGGTGGGAAAATAGCTAGGGACTTGGGTCTTAGTGCTGATTTGGTGAAATAATGTGACAACTATGTGGGAAATTTATCTTTCACATATCTTCCTAAAGGACAACATATATCTATCTGTATTGGACTAAGAATCCTCGTAATGGAGAATTTACAACAAAACTGGAATATAACTCATGGTTTGAAAAAAAATTCACTGGTTCCATATCCTGTTGGTGTAAGGTGTTATGGATCATTAAAGATATATTGAAATCAAAATTATGTTTATGGTTGGAATTCAATAACAAACTTGTTATGGCGGACAAACCACTCTCTCGGACAAGAGTGATCTCCCTAGATTCAATGACAAATATAGAAACAAACAGACAAGTAACTACTACCTTTCCTTAATCTATAACTGAAACATGATATATGATATGTGAAATAACTCTTACCTCTCTACAAAATTCTTGTAGATGTTGTTCCGATGCCTTCAGAATCTCTTACTCACTAATTTAAGAGAAGATTTTCATAAACATAAACAAAAGAGAAATAAAAGCATAATTTAGATAAGGATTCAAACACAGAGTGAATGGAAATTGCAACATAGCATGTATAATAGCATTGATCCAATATTCATTTATAAAATATGAAAAAGATCGAGGAGTTTTGCGAAAATCATCATAACAAGTGAAGATAGGAAAGAAACAATTTCTTTTATTAGTATTGAACAAGAAGGAGCAATACAACCTTATCCTTGATAAGGTAAGCATATTCCCAATGATACCCAATCCAACCCTTAGGTGACAATATTTCAACCCTAATCTAGCAGCATAAATTACATTCAAATGTCCCCCTTTTCACTCTGGTCTATGTTGAATTTACAGGCCAAGATGAGGAGGTTTAAGATCCTCTTTCTAAGGGATGAGATCCATAAAGAGAGGGAGTTTGATTCATGAACCAAGAGATCAAGCCCGAGTATTTAGGGGCTTGAGGCCTTCAGTTGGGAAATGTTCCTCCAATAAGGCTTCTAGAAATAAATTTTTATTTTAACCCACGTTAAGATAATTGCACATTTTTTAGTGGAAGGAAGAGCGCATAATTGCATTGGCCACAATGGTCAAAACTATGCTTGTGCAAGAAATGGCTAGGAAGACTATGCAAATGATTAAAAATAGGTTTTTGAGCAATATAATCCAAGATTATTTTTTTCTTTGAGATTTTTTTGCTTCCAACTTTGTACGGGAATGCTTGAAACACTTCATCAGATAATGAGAAATCTAGATTGGCGGTCATTTTCCTAATGGTGACAAAATGGCATTTAACAAAAATCCTATCTTGGGATAAATTTCTAGGTAGGGGTTGGCTTGGCCCAAATTGATGTAAGCTATGCAAGAAATATGAGGAGACTCATGGAACCCTCTTTTACATTATAAGTACATCAAGTATATTTGCAAAAGAATTTGGTTAGATCTGAATCCAAAGTGTAGCTAGACAATTCCCTCATTATTCGATGTTTGTAGAATGTTGTGGCATGATAAATATGTAGTGGCTTATGTAGGCTTTCCTTGTCTATTAATATCTAACTGGTGGTGGGCTAGGAACTAATGTATATTTCAAGATAAATCTATTCCTTCGGAACTGTGTGTAGCCAAGATTGTGACATTAGCTCAAGAGTTCAAGTCAGATCCAAAACATCCTCATCTAAGGAACCTGGTAATGCCTCTTATATAATTTTCATTTCCATCAGGGTTTTTTGATGGAGCTAACCAAGACCACGTGCCTAGGTGTGTGTTGGAAGTCATCCTTTGTCTCATTTCCATCAGGGTTTTTTGATGGATCTAACCAAGTTTTTACTTTGTTTTTTTAGTTAAGGATTTATATTTAGTTGGATGTATTTTTGGACTGTGAAGGTTTGTATAGGACTTGATGGATTCCATGTTATAAAATCAAGTTGGAGTATTTTTAGGAAGGAAAACTTGGGAAAATTTAGTTCAGACTGCTTATGTATATATTTTTTCTAATTATATATGATTTTGTTTTGAAAAAATATCTTGAGCAATTCTAAAATTGAGGGACTAACTTGGCCATCCTCCTAAGCATTGTTAACGTTGTTACACAAAAATTTGTCACTATCCCTATACTCCCTATTCTTGATCCTGGAGGACCTTTGAAAGTAACCCTGTGTCTATTTTCCTTCATGAAAATGTTCCATTACATCCCTTACAGTATACGGAACAAACTCTTTGTTGACCATTCCGGATGCAGCTCCTTTAAAACTTGTTTATCTAGAGAGACACGCCCTCTGCTTGTCTCACTCGCGTTGATTACTCTTTTTTGGTCTGGAGGAGCGCCAATCGGCGTTGGAATGGAGATCATAACCTCGCCAATCCACTTCTGGAAGGTTTTTTAAGAATGGAAATGAAGTTTCGAGATCTAGAAGCTTCATGGGTGGAGAGCTGGTAGTTTGTTCATGGGAATAAGGCTGAGCTTCTCCCTTTGGGATTCTTGTTCCTACAAAATAGGACCCACCCAAGGAGATAAAAAATTTCCCTACCTTAAGTGGATCCATGTTCCCTCTCCCGTCATTATAAAATTGACATCCTCCCATACCTCTGCTAGTTAGAATAGAGATAGAAGAACAACAACGAGAGAATTGTTGCTATAGGTATTAAAGGAGAGTTGAGACCTTTGGCCTTTTCGTATCAAGTTGAAACAAGCGCTTTGGAGATGTGCTTGGATTCATACCCATTAGAGGAGAGTTGTGACATCAAGGCGCAGGTTGTAACTCCCCCTCTCTATATTAATATGATACAACTGATTCTTGCTTTCCACTCTTGTCTCTAATGTATGATTGGATTTATAGTACTCCTTGATCAAATAGATATATTTTTTATGTGAATTATATGTTGTGATTTCACATTTTGTGTTGTTTTATCTCTTGTGCAGGTAACTAATTGTTGGAGACAACAAGGATCTGACTAAGAAGTGCAAAGGATTAAAGGATTTGAGTGAGGAACAACATCAGATCGAGGTAGGTCATGTATATATGATCTTTTTCCATTTGCAATCTACGAAAGTAGGCATTAGATTGTTCCCTGTTGTTACTAGACCCATCCTAGGGCTAGAGGGATCGTCTCTGTCCGCAAAGAGGATTTTCTTGCATAGAAAATTGGAGACTCTGCTGGGGAGTGCTTGCCTTCAGTCTCCTGTTTTCACTCTTTTTTTTTTTTTCATTGATATTTTGTCGAGTATCCATCTCCTTTTATCTGTAGCTTCTGTAATTGCTTACAAACATTCATCTCTCTATTGAAGTGATAAGCCTGGTGTCAGTTCGGTAAACCCCTTGATTTTTAAGTCTTCTCCTTGATCGAAGCTGGTATTGCTCTGACAGTCACGCCAATCAAATCTGAATTCATTTACATAGTAGCGCTCTTCCTCTTCCAACGCGGGTTGCAGGTTAACTATTGCGCTGATTTCTATGTACATTTTTTTATGGTTTCTTATTATTTGTCAGCTAGTGTGTATTATCCTTCTGAGTTTTCTTTACTGATTGGCTAACTCTTGTTCTTCTATGTTCAATGAAATTTTTTATTCAAGTTCTTCATATTTAGTATTCTCTTTTGCAAATCAAGTGCATCCTTATCGTCCTAGGGTTTCTAGGTGTTTTTGGGTCATCCGGATGGTTGCGTGCTTTGTTGATCTACAAAATTCTTATTGAGTCGAATATTGTCATATCTTTCAAGCTTTTTGTTTGATTGAGTTTGTCTTTCAGTCGATTCTCATGATTAGAAATTTCAAATGTTAACCTTGACTACATTTGAGTCTCTTTTCGCAAACAAGCATATAGATCACAATTGCTTGCTTTTGATTAAAGTATGTTTTTCTTTGAGCGTTGATCAATGTAAAAATGAAGTGTCTTGTTTTGAGGAAATTGGTTTGGGTCTCTCTTTGATTTTCGGATCTTTGTCTCTTGTAGCGTTTTGAGATATTTCATTAGTACTCAAAGCGAGTGATTGCTTTTTATTTGCATTCTACATTTTGCATTGTGCTTACAGAAAAAATACAAAAATATTTTTGTTTCATTTTTCTTTGAAAATAAAAAGTTTCATTTTGATTCGATTCTAGTGTGTTTAGTTAAAGGAAAAAATTGAAAATATTTTTGTTTCGCTTTAGGATTGTGCACTTGAAGGAAAAAGTGAATGTCATTCCATGCATTTATTTTTATTTCTGCGTTGATTGTATGAATTCCTTCTCCCCAATTAACGTATTTTTCATCGAAATGAATGATTGCTTCTCTCATTTAGCTACATCATAGGGATTCAGGTGACATCAGTAGGACTTTGAAACCGAGACATAAGTCAAGATAAACTTAAAATTTATTAAATAAACCTAAGGAGCATTTGGAACCTAACGAATCAGATTTAGAAGTATAGGCTAGAGACATATTCCGACGTCGTTAAGCGTAGGAGATGTCACTGACAGTATGCGTTACAGCCCGGGGGCGTTATATCGTCCCATGTACGGAAGTATATTGATGCATGATAAGTATATTTGGGATGCTCTCATCGAACGATTACGCATCATATAGCTCTACTACGGAATTGGACTCCCACGTACCGTCACGTATATTTTGGAAGACACCATTAGGCTGCAAACCTGCCATAGGTAGCTAAGTCAGCCGCCTTTTAGACGTGATACACAGAACACAACATTCAGGGAGATTTTCTATCATACATTAAGTCCTTGGTCATTTCTATTTCATTGATCACCAATGTGTATATTTCAGTTCACAAATACTTGGTAATACTTTTTGCATAGTTCACCCCTTTTTGTTTATTTCATTTTTAAGTTCTAAAATTAATTTCCCAAGATCACAGGGCTTACCTGTTAGAATATTTCTGGGCCACATCATGAGTAAATCCTTATAAAGATATTTTTTAAAGCCTTGAACCAATCACCTTTTTCTCTTTTTTTCTTTTTGAGATAAGATCATTGTGGCTGGACCATCAAGTTCAGCTTCCTCTGCATCATCCTCTTCCAAAGAGATATTGTCACCCATCGCTTCTGATTCTTTTCCTTTGACTAAGACTCAAACTGATGAGTTTTCCCTTGTTTTGAGTATCAAACCTCTTGCTACTTGATCTCCTCCTAATGTGTTTGTAGGCTATGTTTCCTATCCTCCGAATCCATTATTTGATTTCATTGAGATCTCACCTGAATGGCCATATATTTCATTTGATACACCTGGTGTACCATTCGTGCATTAGCCGCATCCATCTCGGACCACTGCTTGTCAGTTATTTTTTATGGCTTCTGAAGGAGAGGTTTCATCTCCCCTGGACATTTCGAGCACCATCAGTGGTGTAGATGAGTCTTTGTTTGAGGGACATCAATTCCCTCCTAAGGGCTTTCCCATGGGGGGAAAACCTCTCAGCCTTCCACCCATTCATACATTCCACATGGTAACACCTCGTTGGGGCACCTAGTTTCGAGTATTTTGAGTGCCACGCCTTTGTATTACAATACTATCTAGAATAATATTGTGGTATCTACCCTTGGTCTACTTGTATCCAACGTGTCTGTTTCCATCCCTGCTCAAGAAACAATTACACGTACTTTGGTGCAACCAACTATTTGCATTGGAGTTTCAACAACTCTCGTTAGTGTTCCTACGTCGATCCCGCCGACTTCGATTGCTAGTGGGGGTCCTTCCTGTTGGAAATACTGAGGGGGGGGGGGGGGGTGAATCAGTATTCCTTTCAATTAGAGAATTAGTTAATATTCAATTATTATCAATGTTTGTACAATGATAGTAGGAAACAAAAGGAACACAAATGCGTACAATTTTTAAGTTGGAAACCCACTCCGGGACAAAAACCACCTAATTATTTTCTAATAATTATTTAATATTCAACTCCAATTAAAAATAAAGCTCCAACTTCCAAGAATATAGAAAATCATTCTTCTCCAGCTCCCACTGGATGGACGCTCCAATGCCTGAAATTCTTCAGTAGTCAATTGAATGGATGCCCCAACATCCAATGAGCTACAACTCACCCTAGCACCACCCTACCACCCTATAGAAGAATAAAAGAAGAATTGACTCCTGTACCAGGGAAAATGGTCCACTTCACAATGATATAGAATGATGTAGAAGAAGAAGACACACTAGAACATAACCCCAACTATGACAAAACCACCTAATGATGATCCTAGCCCTCCTGACACTGCCTCTTCAACTCTTGGCAGATAGGCACTAGAACAATTTTTACAATACTATGTTTACAATGACTAAGTACACTGATACCTTTACAGTGATTGTATGCAGTGTTGCCCACTTGAAGACTTCATGTGATGAACTTCTTACTGCTATTCTGCACCTTGGTTGCTGCTCTTGTCACGCTACCCTCTGTTGCACCTTTCTTTTCTTTTCTACCCTAGAAATTCTGGTCCTTTGCAACCCTTGACAACACATGATCTAGCTTTTTCTTGCCTTCTAGGAGATCGATATTGAATCTGGTGTATATATTTTATTTCAGATCCACAATATATGATTTTTAGTCCTGTAGTAGTCCTCTGAGGCATCTTTCCAATTCCACTGGTTTGACCCAATTTGGATTCTTCAAGTGAGAGTTATGCCCAATATCTCACAATGCCCTAATTATGGATTGTTTTAGTAGAGCAT
This sequence comes from Pinus albicaulis, assembly GCA_034641835.2. Lineage (NCBI taxonomy): Eukaryota > Viridiplantae > Streptophyta > Pinopsida > Pinales > Pinaceae > Pinus > Pinus albicaulis. The sequence goes on along the minus strand of JAXQQM020080726.1, from coordinate 133,670 downwards.
GTTGGGATCCTATGATTTAGCAGATTGACATACTAAATGACAAGGCAACAAAAAAACCAGTCTTTAGAGCTCTAGGATCTAGCCCTCCTAGTCTTAGAGAGGGGTCTCTCGATATGTTTTGTATGGATATAGCTTGATTGTTTGTAAATAGGTTGATTTTAGGCTAGTTATTAAGCTTGAGTTTGTTTGATTGTTTGATGGGACATGATGATCTAGGCAGCATAAATAGGAAAGGGAAATCTCTAAGTCATTGGGCAATGGAGTCAAGTGGAAATGACAACAATTTTGTAGATGAATCAGGGGTGTCAAAGGGAAAATCTAACTTGGTTGTTGGATTAACAAAGTCTTTCAAGTGAAATGAAATGAACATTAAGGGTTTTAGAATGAAAAGCAGAAATAAGGGCAAATAAGAATCCTTAATTATATGTACTTCTCAACAAAGGGACTTTAAAAAATATTTGAACATGAAGGAGTATTTTATAGACAGGGCTAACCATGAATTCTAGAAATTACACTTCAACAAATAACAATCTCAAGAAAAACTTAAAAAAAATGAAATCTAAGAGTTGAGGAACGCTCTATTTCATCAAAGATTTCTCTTTCAAGGATAAGAAAACATTCAAGATAAACAGATAAATGCATTCATAGAAGAGGGAACTCCTAAACATCTAGGACTGCAATTATAAATACTTTCAAAACAATTGTTTGAGAAAGTACAAAGGGTATGATCAAAACAAACCTCTTTGGAAAACTTTGGACAATGGTACTTTGAAAGGAGACTTCAAAAATAGTTTTTAAAGTGGCAACAAGAAGCAGGGAAAACCATAAATCATCTTGAGGCCAACTGTATTGCATTACTTCTGAAATAGACAAGCTTAAAGGTTGAAAAGCAGTTAAACTACTCAATCAAACATTCAACAAATGAAAACATGGAGACAATGAAGAGTAAACAGGTCTAAGGTGCCTCTGGGAGACATTTCTTAGCCTAAATTTTTTACTCTACTGTAAGTAAGCAGTGATGAAAACAGAATGGAAAATAGGAAAAAACATTGATAGTTTAGAATACTTCACCAACAACCAAGCTTAGGGATCCAATGGCAGAGCTTTCTTCATTTATAAACAGGTTAAAATATCCATAGGTTCCAGTACATCAATTTCTTTTCAATCTCATCAGAGCTATATATTACTTCAAAGAGTTATCAAAATGCCCCCTTTACAATGAGTTCGAATGTAGTATTTATGCTGCAAATGAGGAGGTGGAAACATCTAGGGTTCGAAAAATGGCATTAATGACATAGTAAATGCACTCCTATCCTTAAAAACCATGCAAGGCATAAGGTAGGAATGTTTCTCAACTATTTATCTGTGTATTAAATCTATATTTACTTCCCGAGGATGAAACAGCTGAAAAGACTGACTTTGAAGCTCCTTTCTTCCCTTTACAATAACTATCTGACAATTTATAATATCTTCTCTTATGTAATAACTGCCAATTTTCCCTTTGAGACATAAAGCAAGGAAAAGGTGTCTTTTTGAGTTATTAAGTGAATAACTGCTCCTTTGATGCATTCAAGGCTTCCTTTAAGCCTATCTTTCTTTTATTTTATCATTAAAACTGCCTTTCACTGTATTTTAACACTTTATCTGATTTCTTTAAACCCTTTCATTCATCCTTTTTTTTTTTTTACTATGTTCTATTCCTTAAATCATAGAATTTAAGTCGTTCATCCTTTTGTCTTCTAACCTTTGAAACCCTGATTAGGCTTTGAAACTCTATTTTGAGACTTTGATTGTGCCTCAAGCTTTTAACCTCTGATTCTTTGGCCATCAAACTTCATATTCATGGTTCTTTCTTTGCTTTTGTTGTGTGTAGGTGTCTCCGACGTGCCGAGGGTCTCATTTGCGTAATCAACATCTTTCAAACCATAGAATTAACCCCCGAATGCTCATTTTTTGGTGGTTGTGCAGTTATTTTGGGGTTCAGAGTTGGTGACCCTCGGCCCTACTTCTTTTTGAACCATAAAAGTCTTTTTGGCCTTAAAAATGTCATTGAACCCTGCAAAACAAACGAATCAATAAAACATTAATAAAAACCCTGCAGTAGAGGTTTCGCTGCTTACAGAGGTTGTGTGGGGGCGGAGGAGCTGGGCGGAAACATAGATGCAGGCGAAGGAGGGAATCATATGACAGAGAGGCAAAAAATAGAAAAAAACTGTGTTAAAATTTGAAAAATAGGCGCGAAAATGGAAAGTGGTTTTTGCGAAACCACGAATGGTTTTCACGTTGCCCATGAGCGGTTGGCGGTTTTTCCCTAGGGAAACTCGATTCCATTCATCGCGCACCACGTGTCCCTCGTAAAACCGCTTTTTTCACGTGATTTTGAGGTGTTAAACCTCGGCTGCAAAATCTGCGCGAAATGCGATTTGAGCCGTTGGATCATGGGAGGTAGATCCAACAACGGAGGGTTAGCACGATGGAAAGGTGCGTGGGTGGGAGTGTTAGTGGTAGATAGGTGGTGGGCGATGATTGGATGGTATTTTTGCATAGTGGGTGGTAGGTCTCGGTGGTGTTGGATGGAGAACCTTTATCGAGAACCGTTGGATTTGATTAATCAACGGTGGGGATTGATTATAGGGGTGAACGGATAGGAGAGGAGGATGAAGGGTAGGAGGGGAGGCCTGTTGGCCGTTGGATGGTCGGGATGGACGGTTGGGATCCGTCGAGGAATAACATAGGTGCGGGGGAAAGATAAAGGAAGGAGGGCTTAGGGAAAGGGGCTGGGGCCCGGTCCCATGGGGGAATAAGGTGACCAAAAGTGGAGGGGAAGAGGAGTCAAGGAATTAGCGAGGATAAGTGTGGTCCTCTGAGCGAGGTTGTATGGAGAAAGGGGCCGAGGTTCAAGCCCAAAGGGGCGCAAAAACTTTTATAAAGGTGGACAGAGGCCAAACAAGGTGGGGGAAAAAATTTTAAGCACTTGGTTCTGGCGCTCGGACATATGGAGGAAAGGGGCCAAAATTTTTAAGCCCTCGAGGGCTTAAACCCTTATTTCTGAGAAGACATGTTTTTTGGACAAAAAATGGGGTTTTTGGGCCAAATTAGAAATTCCGATAGGTTGAAAGGGGTGTTTTAAACCAAAACAGAGTGAATTTACTGGTTTAAGGGGTTTCTTAGGGAAAAATGAGCAGTTTTAGTGAAGGAAAGAGTGGGGTTTTTTTAGAGGAAAATGAAGGATAAATAAGGGGAAAAGAGGGCTATTTTTAGAGGGAAATGGACTGAAGAAAAGGATAAAACAACCTGAAATGAGCCTTATCCTTTTAAAACAGCAGGATAACTTTTTAGGAGACATAGATGAAGCTTTTAGTGGACGGATGTACTTGAAATGATGAAGGCAGTGAGATTTCTATAATTCATAATGTTCTTGCAATTTTGTTCTAGAAATCTGGGTTTGTTACATTTAGTCATATTTGGATAAATTCAAAATTATGGATCACTAACAGTGGCTCCATTTGGGGAGGACAACTGTCCTTTTAGGTGTCCAGAACCTCAGGAATCTTTGAGTTTCATTAGACCAGTGCCTCATCCATTGGGCAGATTTCTTCTTTTCTTGCAAATATTTCTCCGAGAGGGACAAATTTTGTCACTCTGCAACATGTAATTTCTTCAAAACAACATCTCTTCCTACCCAATCTTATTCATTCTAGCATTTTCTCTTCTTTCTTTGAGTGCATTTGAACTAGCAACTCTTTGAATTTTTATTTTTGAAAATAGAAATAAACTATCTAATCCTATCCTTATCTCTTGCAAGAGTTCAGATTAAACTGTTGAACTCTTTATTTTCTACCTAGCTATAATCTGTCAAGATTAAGCTTTTTGACAGATCTGCATTCTCCATATTCTAAAACAGAAAATTTAAACACAGTCAAATCAGGATTAGACTGTCTAATTTTCTATGGTGTCTATGGCTGTATGTACAATCTGCACATAGACTTTATTTGCAGAAAAAATAAAACAAAATGATGAAGGCTTAAGATCTGAAATTTATAAATATCTTTCTAGTCATTTTCCAGCTCTAGTTTTGATCTATTTAGAGTTGTCTTTTTTCTTTTCTTGGTTCATATTTTGAGCTTGTTAGAACCATTTCCTTGCTATCCTAATCTATTCTACTGATAAGCCAAATCTGAAAGAAAAAAGAAAAAAAATCTTTATAAATCTGTGCTTCTACTAACTTATCAACATAAATTTAAAGTAAGTTCAGCCAAGATTAGGCTAGATGATTGAAAAATATATCATTTTCAAATCAGCAGTGGCATTTAGATTTGCTCACTTTCAAAAAATTCTCTTTTTTGGGTATGGGGCTGTACCTCTTTTGAATCTGCCCTCTTTTCTTTTTCTGTTGTTTTCGTGTTTTTATTTTTTCAAATTTAAAAGCAATGTTATATATAGTGGAAAATAAAAGCTCTGAAATTTAGGAATCTTGGCAAAAATAGTGTTTGAGCATCCTGCCATTGACAGGACGTCCAAATAAATCTTCTCCATTCAGCTGTTGCAGAGAAAAAGCACTATGACCCCTGATAGAATGAATAATATAGGGACCTTTCAACAGATTTTCAAATTTGCCATGTTTTCCCTTTTCCTCCCTTCTAGAATCCCACTTTAGAACTATATTTCCAACCTGGAAATCATTCTCTTTAGTCCTCTTTTCAAAAAAATTCTTGATATTTTCTTGGATTGTTTGTATCCTGTTATACACTTCCTCTCTAGTCTGCTGCAAATGAATGGTCTAATTTATCTTTCTCTGAATATCATTTTCCTCATATTGTACTTCTTGGAGGAGCTTCATGACTGGAACTCCTAGTGAGGTTGGGAAGACTTCATCCATGTCATAAACCAGCTGATAAGGGGACATATTAATTGAATTTTTGGTGGTCAGTCTATCAGCCCACAAATCCTGAACAAGCTTACTATGCCATGATTTCTAATTCTGTTCCAACATCTTTTTGATAATATTAACAAGGCTTTTGTTGGAGGATTCAGCTAATCCATTTCCTTGGGGATAGTAGGCAGTGGAATGTCCTAATATAATATGATATTTATAGCAGAAGTCAACCATTTTATTGGATTTGAAGGCAGTAGCATTGTCTTTGATAATTTTCCTTGGACAACCAAATCTGGATAGTATGTTGGTTTCATGGAACTTGATAATGACAGAGTTAGTAGCATTCCTAGAGGGTATGGCTTCTATCCACTTGGTGAAGTAATCAGTGGTAGTGAGGATCCACTTATGTTGGGCTGATGAAGATGGGTGAATTTCCCCAATGAATTCCAAGCTCCATTGTTGAAAGGGAGCCTCAACACTGATGGGATGTAAGGGTAAGGGTAAAAGTTTTCTTTTGCCATCAAAAATTTGACACTTATGGAAATACATGACAAGTTTCTGAGTATCTAGGAAAAGGGTGGGCCAATAGTAACCAGATCTAAGGATTTTAGTTGCTGTAGTCTTCCAGTATAGATGTCCTCCACATTCTCCCTCATGCAGTTCATGCATGATTTTTCCTGCATCAACCTCAAGCATACATTTAAGCAATATTCCAACAACATTTTTCCAATATAAAACCCCATCTAATATGCAGTAATTTAAATCCTACTGTTTCAAAAACCTACCTTTAGTTTTGGACAAAGAAGGGGGAGCATTAAGGTAAAGCAGCACATATATGATATCAGCATACCAAGGTGAATTCAGAAATGTTTCTTCAATGAATGGAGCTGTGTATTCCTCTATTTCTTCTAATACATCAACCATATTCATATCTAGTGCTTGGAAGTTTGATTCAGCCATGATTTTAGCTAATCCCCGTCCTTTGATTAGTTTGGTAGGCCTGATTTCTAAGTCATATTCTAGAATAGTATCAATCTATTTTCCCTTTTTACCATTAGGGTCTTGACTTAGAATATCCTTGACAACTGTGTGTGGAACAAAATAAATGATGTGAGAATGTAGAATATAGACTCTAAAGTATTTCAATGCTTTTACTAAGGCTAAGGCTTGTTTCTCCATGATGTTATACTTGAGTGGAGCATCTCTCAAAGCCCTGATAAAAAAGGATATTGGTTGTTCATGCCCCATGTCATTCTTTTGCAGTAATACTGCAACTATTGTGTGTTCAGATGCAAAGGAAAAGATATAAAAATCTTTGGCAAAATCATGACTTATGAGAACCGGTGTTTGGGTTAAAGCTTGTTTTACCAATTCAAATGACTGTTTAGCATGTATTGTCCATTTAACACCTACTTCTTTCTTAAGCATGTTTGTGATATTTCTCAATAGATCAGCAAGGCTGGATATAAGATAAAGGAATCCAAATCTGAATGGATGGAGTAGATAGGAGAATTGTTTGGTCTATGTATGTTGCTCACGATGTATTTCATGTGGGATTCCCTGTATAGTCTTCTAGTTTGATTAAATACCAGGATGGTGGCATAAGACATGTCCATTTGAAGGCTCCCCTGAATTTTGGCTCCCCATGATCTAGATAGAAGCATGCCATACTTAGGGGGAATGTCAGCTACCACTATTTCCATTACTAGACTCTTAGCAGAAATTTGTGACAAGTTAACACACAAATCTTTAATTAAGCCTAAGCATTTGACCCTGCTAGAATCAAAAGAATACATGCCTTTGTATGGTTTAGTAATTTCTAATCCCATGCTTTCCATTACTGCTTTGGACATAAGATTGTGAGAAGCATCTGAGTCTAGCATGGCATTGTGCAATATTTTCTCATGTATATTCAAGATGACATAGAAGGGAGGGACAGTGCCTTCTTGGTATTTTCCTTCAACTTCAGGACCAAAAAATAATTCTGGTTTATCATCTGCCAAGTTTAAAGTATCAGTGTCACTGCCCATATTCAAAGCTTTCAAAACTTTTTTTTATATACATCCTGAGTTACTAGTTCAACTAAGGGTATGGTGATTTTAATCTTGGCAATTTTCCCTTAAAGACTGAAAGGAATTATTGTTCTTGATATATTTACATCTATTTTTTCATTTACAACTCTTTTAGCAATTTTGACTTGCTGAAATTTATTTGAGTTGTTATTTGGGACAGATTTGTTAGGGCCACTAGTAGAAGTACTAGGGTAGATTTGTTCAACATTTTGCTGAATCTTTTTGTCTTTATTTTGATCAGTTTTCTTGGCTAAAGTGTTGGTGTTACTTGTTGTTTTCTTAGGCTGATTTTCTGAGGTTTTCTTAATAGTAGTACTAGTGTTTTTATCATTGGCACTCTCTGGGCTACCTTTGCTTCTGAGATCGTATTGTTTGTGTACCTCCATGATAGCATTTTCAAACCCCAATCTATAATCTTTAGAATCTTCATTATTATATTCATTTTGTTCTGAAGAGAAGAATCCTTGTTCTTCTTCAGTGAGAAAAACATCTGCCTCATTGTCAGATCCTATCAAGTTTACATGATTTTCTTCCAACCTTTCAACTTCCCTTTCTTCTTCTCGGTCAACATAGTTTTGTTGAAAGGGAGGCCTAATCTACTGGTCATTGTCTCTCTGCCTATCTTGACTAGGGTCTCCTCTAAGATTTTGGTTTCTATTTCTATTTTGGTTTTCTCTAGGAGGCACTCTATCATTCAGATTTATCTTTTCCAACATTCTTTCCATTACCTTTACTAAGTTATCAATTTTAGTATCTGATGATGAGGTTGAAGCCATTGTATCATCTTTGTATGTAACTCTTTTTCTGCTCTCAACCTAGCTCTTTTCTCAATCAGATTTGCCTCTACACTCATGGCTCCCCTCTGAATATCTTCTAAAGAGTAAGGGTCCCTTTATCTTAGTTGATAGGCCATTTCAGGGTCAAAGCCTTCTGGGAATTTAGCCAAGGCTAAGACTAGTGGAGGTTTCATGTCTGGAGGAAGTGCATTATACACACTATTTAATCTAGTGCAGTAATCATGGACACTTTCCCTAGTATTCCTTTTGAGATTAGTATAGTCTGAAAGGATTTGGAGAGGGTTTTTTCTAATTTCCCATTTGTTTATGAATGTTTGATATAAATAAGGGAGATCATTTATGCTGTGAGGAGCTAATTTTTTAAACCATTTCTTGACTTCTCCTCCTAAAATTTGAGCAAAAATTATCATCTTAATGGTCTCTTCTTCTATTTCCATGTAATCAAAAGCATCATTCATTTATCTACATGTTGTTGGGTAGTATTAGGCTCATTTGCAGTGAAATGGGGAATTTTGGACTGGTAATCATTTGGTAAAGGAGCCATAAGCTGTGGTAATACTAGTGGAGCATACCATGCTGCCATGATTGGAAATAATGGGGGATTTATAAGAGGTGGATTTACAAGACGGAAAGTGGGCTGAAATGAAGTGTTTTGAACAGTGGATGTGTATTTGAATAGGAGTGGAAGAAACACTTGGGCCAACAAACTGATAATAAGAAGATTTGTTGTGGAAGGAGCTGAAATAATGGAGAAGCTGGAAATCAGGTGGAGTAGGAGGTGAGGCCTCTCTACTAAAGCTCTGTAGAAAATCTGTGGTTTCAGAATTAGCTTGGTTTAAATCACTCTGAGACTTATTTCTAAAGAGGTTCTTTGTGTGAGGTAAGTCAAAGTGAGGATCTTTCAAGACTGTGAGATTTTCAGGGACAGATTTTGTTCTTGGAATGGTCCTATTAGTAGTTGGTTTTCCAAGTCTAGAATTTTTCCACAAAATCCTCTCTGGATTGTCAACTATGGTAGGGGGATTAGGATCTGGATGGGATCTAGTGTTGATCCTATGTGAAGCCAGATTTCAATTTTTCAAAATTTAGATAGGAAGAGGTTTTTAGGACTGTTTTTCAAAATTTTTCCTCTCACAGTGATTTCTACAATAGGATAACTAGGCTTCTAAACTTCCTCAAGGCTGGTTCACACAATCCTAAGGAAATCTGGAGATCTAGAGGAGTAATAGGCCTACTGGGGCTAGTGGAGTTGCCAGGTGGAAATTTTTAGCTTTTCTGAAAGTTTAATTTTTTATGGTCCACCATCAGTGGTTTATTTAAAAACCAATCTGAAATGTTTTTGTGGTTTTCTGAGTTTCTATGGTTGTTTGAAAAACTAATGAGTTTATAAGATCTTGCTAGGAAAATATGAACTCAGTCGTCCCACCGTGATCTCCAGAATGTTGGGATCCTGTGATTTAGCAGTTTGGCATATTAAAAGACAAGGCAACACAAAAACCAGTCTTTAGAGATCTAGGATCTAGCCCTCCTAGTCTCAGAGAGGGATCTCTCAATATGTTTTGTATGGATATAGCTTGATTGTTTGTAAATAGGTTGATTTTAGGCTAGTTATTAAGCTTGATTTTGTTTGATTGTTTGATGGGACATGATGATCTAGGTAGCATAAACAGGAAAGGGAAATCTCTAAGTCATTGGGCAATGGAGTCAAGTGGAAATGACAACAAGTTTGTAGATGACTCAGGGGTGTCAAAGGGAAAATCTAACTTGGTTGTTGGATTAACAAAGTCTTTCAGGTGAAATGAAATGAACATTAATGGTTTTAGAATGAAAAGTAGAACTAAGGGAAATTAAGAATCCTTAATTATATGTACTTCTCAACAAAGGGACTTAAAACATTATCTGAACATGAAGGAGTATTTTATATATAGGGTTAACCATGAATTTTAGAAAATACACTTCAACAAATAACAATCTGAAGACAAAATTTAAAAATGAAATCTAAGAGTTGAGGAACACTCTATTTCATCAAAGATTTCTCTTTCAAGGATAAGAAAACATTCAAGATAAACAGATAACTACATTCGTAGAAGAGGGAACTCCTAAACATCTAGGACTGCAATTATAAAGACTTTCAAAAAAATTGTTTGAGCAAGTACAAAGGGTATGATCAAAACAAACCTCTTTGGAAAACTTTGGACAATGGTACTTTGAAAGGAGACTTCAGAAACAATTTTTAAAGTGACAACAAGAAGCAGGGAAAACCATAAATCATCTTGAGGCCAACTGTATTGAATTACTTCTGAAATAGACAAGCTTAAAGGTTGAAAAGCAGTTAAACTACTTAATCAAACATTCAACAGATTAAAACATGAAGACAATTGATCTGGATTTATGCAGGAACGCAACAGAATAAACACATAACCATAAATACAGAGATGCAACGGAAATAATGCGTCATTTCATTAATAACAGAAATATGCTTACAGACATAATGGAAATAAAATAGCTAGGGTGCTGGTAGCAAATCTCCGAGAAGAGATGTGATGGCTATAGACCTCTGAACTGAGTTACAATGATGCTCGAGGGCCTATTTATTATTGAGAAACAATGTAGAATCCGAAACATCCAAAAACCTAACCGTAGGAGATGAGGCGCCAAAACTGTGGGCGCCCGTTTGGGTAAATTGGTGGTTCAACTTCCCGGGGGCGTAACTTTGGCACCCGATCTCCGTTTGATGTGCTCAATAGCTCGTTAGAAATATCTATCCGAGGACTACAACTTTCGGGATGAACTTGATGATCGAAGTCGCTGGTAAAAAAATGATACCCAAAAAACGTCGTTTAGGGCCTCAAAATGGCTCCGGAAGTTCAGGACCCGAAAAACTGCTAAAAATAGTAAGTTTTGTTGCAACTTGAAAACTGAAAGAACTGATGATGGGGGTTCAAATGGAATAGGTGGGTGGCCACCAATATCCACTTGGATCATTAAGCCCCAAAAATGGCTCCGAGAGTGGAGGACCCGAAAACCTGCTAAAAATAGTAAGTTGTGCTGAATGTGAAAAGCTGCAAGAATTGATGGTGCTGGTCCAAATGGAATAGGTGGGTGGCCACCGATATCCACTTGGATCATTCCTCCCTCCTTAGGAAGCAATGGTCCCCATTGCGTTGAGATCCTCCATGAGATGAGGCAAATTCTGCTGAACTGAGTATTATATGTGTTGAAGATGTCATGGACGTGTGGGTGGACATGCTGGATGCATTGAGTAAATTTGGTTTCTTTATCAACCTCAGACAGTACATGTTTGGATTTTGTATGTGTAGTTTCAGGATGTATGGCAACATCAGGCGGTGGTGCGTTGGGAGTCAGATCAATGGAGTGTTTGTCTTGACAGTGTAGAGGAACCTCTATGAGTGAGAAGAAAATGTCCTCGTATTCCTCCATGACTTTGTCCATCTGTTGCAGCCGTGAAAGGGAGCCTTGTTTCGAGGTTGTGGCCACAATCTTCTTCTTTCCCCGTGAGTGAGTTGTAAGGAAAATGAATTTCGTGGTTTGGGAAACAATCTTACTGCGTTCTTTTGTAGTAGTGAAAGAGATGACAGGAGGCGGTACTACCTCCGGTATCCTGTACAAATTATTTCCCAAAGTAATAATAACAGCACGAGGCCTAGACTCATACACAGCATGTCGCCTCCATAAGTATGGTTGGCCCAATAATACATCAGCTACATCAAGAGGAGCAACATCACACAATACCTCATCCATGAATGGCTTGATACTATATGGAAGGCAGCACTGCTCGCGGATGCGAAGATCTCTCCCTGGGTGGAGCCACCTGATGGTATATGGCTGTGGGTGTGCTATGGTCGGTAGGTCGATCCGCTTCACGACCTCTGCTGAAATGAGGTTCTTTTGGCTTCCGCTATCGACGAGAAACTACAGCGGAGAACCCTTTACCCACATCTGCGACTGGAAGAGGTGCTCCCCCTCCTCTGGATCCTCTGGACCCTCCTTCTAGATCTTGGTGGTGGCAACAATGTATAATCGGGATAGAATGTGCCTGACCGTTTCCTTTGTGTCTCTTTTGTCTGGCTTTAATCAGATCAGAAAATGCATCTGATTCGAGTGCCTTTAGTTCGGCCACCAAAGACTGTTTGGCCCGACACTCATTTGTGCTATGAGTGGGGCTGTTATGAAATTCACACCACTTCCCTGTGTCCGTCTTTTCCTTTGTGGTGTTGTTCTGAGTCGCATTGCTTTGGCCTTGCCCCTTGTTCTTCGGTTCGGGGGCACCTTTCGGATTCGTAGATCCAAAGTCTCTCTTCTTCTGCTTAAATTTCTGCTCGATCTTGGCAGCATAGCGATATGCCGTGCCAAGTGATGTAATGTCAAGGAACTCCATTTCCTCCTAAATGTGTTTGTGCAGACAACCGCGGTACTTGAGCACCAAATGTCTCTCTGAATCTTTAATACCCAACTTTGTGCGCAGGGTATGGAACAGATTCGTCAGTTCATGCACATCTTGATCCTTTTGTTGCCGCAACGTGGTCCATTGGATGTATTTGTCCTCATAGCTCCCGACAGGGTAATATTTTTTCCTTGATGCTGTCTCAGAATGAATTCCAAGTGGGTGTGGCCGAGAACAGAGAGGGTTCCCCTTCACCCTCTTGCTCATGGTAGGTTTCCCACCAGTATTTGACATAGGGGGCGGCTTTGAGGAGTACAAAAATAATCTTTTCTCGGTCAGAGAAGTCATGGACCAAGAAATACCCTTCGAGAAAATTTAACCATCTGTCTATGGCGTCTGCATCTATTTTTCCTTCAAACATAGGAATGTCAAAGTTTACCTGTACCTTGAAGGGAGTGGCACCTCCAGAGTGGCTGTTGCATGCAGATGCACCATATGTGCGCTCGTTGAAGGATTTGGAGCAAAGACGATCATGCCTTTATTTCACACGAGGGCCTCCCTCGAGCAAACATTTTGACAGATTCTGCCCCTCATCTTTTCTCCTCGCCATGGGAGGTCGTCGGTGGTTTGCGAGGCTAACTGGCAAGGGTTCAACCAGATCGAGCCCTAACTCCTTATACCCTGACCGTGTTGGGGACATGCAAAGAAAAAAAAAAAAAGAGAAGACCCGCTCTGATACCACTGATCCGGATTTATGCAGGAACGCAACAGAATAAACACATAACCATAAATACAGACATGAAACGGAAATAATGTGTCATTTCATTAATAACAAAAATATGCTTACAGACATAATGGAAATAAAATAGCTAGGGTGCTGGTAGTGAATCTATGAGAAGAGATGTGATGGCTATAGACCTCTGAAATGTGTTAAAATGAGGCTCGAGGGCCTATTTATTATTGATAAATAATGTAGAATCCGAAACGTCCAAAAACCTAACCGTAGGAGATGAGGCGCCAAAACTGTGGGTGCCCGTTTGGGTAAATTGGTGGTTCAACCTCCCGGGGGCGTAACTTTGGCACTCGATCTCCGTTTGATGCGCTCAATAGCTCATTAGAAAGATCTATCCAAGGACTACAACTTTCAGGATGGATTTTATGATCAAATTTCGCTGGTAAAATGATACCCAAAAAACGTCGTTTAGGGCCTCAAAACGGCTCCGGAAGTTCAGGACTTGAAAAACTGCTAAAAATAGTAAGTTTTATTGCAACTTGAAAACTGAAAGAACTGATGATGGGGGTTCAAATGGAATAGGTGGGTGGCCACCAATATCCACCTGGATCACTAGGCCCTCAAAATGGCTCCAAGAGGAGAGGACTCGAAACTCGGCGTTGTGTAAGTTGTGCTGAATGTGAAAAGCTGCAAGAATTGATGGTGTTGGTCCAAATGGAATAGGTGGGTGGCCACCGATATCCACCTAGATCATTCCTCCCTCCTTAGGAAGCAATGGTCCCCATTTTGTTGAGATCCTCCATGAGATGAAGCAAATTCTGTTGAACTGAGTATTAGATGTATTGAAGATGTCATGGACCTACGGGTGGACATGCTGGATGCGTTTAGTAAATTTCGTTTCCTTATCATCCTTAGAGAGTACATGTTTGGATTCTGTATGTGTAGTTGCAGGATGTATGGCAACATCAGGCGATGGTGCGTTGGGAGTCAAATCAATGGAGTGCTTGTCCTAACAGTGTAGAGGAACCTTTATGAGTGAGGAGAAATTGTCATCGTATTCCTCCATAACTTTGTCCATCTGGCCGGCAGGCCCGCGGCGGGGAGCCCCGTTTCGAGGTTAGGCCATAATATTCTTCTTTTCCCTATGAGTGAGTCGAAGGAATGAATTTCCCGGTTTGGGAAACAATTCATCGCGTTGTTTCGTTAAAAGAGTCAAAAAGAGATGACAGGAGGCTAGTATCACTCCTCTCGGTATCCCTCGTACAAGTTATTTCCCAAAGTAATAATAACAAAGACGAGGCCTAGACTCATACACAGCATGTCGCCTCCACAAGTATGGTTGGCCCAATAATACACCAGCTACATCAAGAGGAGCAACATCACACAATACCTCATCCGTGAATGGCTTGATACTGTATGGAAGTCGGCACTGCTGGCGGATGCGGAGATCTCTCCCTGGGTGGAGCCACCCGATGGTATATGGCTGTGGGTGTGCTATGGTTGGTAGGCCGAGCCGCTTCATGACGTCTGCTGAAATGAGGTTCTTTTGGCTTCCGCTATCGATGAGAAACTGTAGCGGAGAACCCTTCACCCACACCTGCGACTGGAAGAGGCGCTCCCCCTCCTCTGGATCCTCTGGACCCTCCTTTTGGATCTTGGTGGTGGCAACAATGGCACCGGGATCCGCATCAATGATATGCTTCCCTTTGTCATTGCCTTTGTCTGGTTCTAACTCAGGATCAGAAAATGCATCTGATTCGGGTGCCTTTAGTTCAGCCACCAAAGACTGTTTGGCCCGACACTCGTTTGTGCTGTGATTGGGGCTGTTATGAAAGTCACACCACTTCCCTATGTCCTTATTTGGATTTTTGGTGTTGTTCTGAGTTGCATTGCTTTGGCCTTGCCCCTTGTTCTTCGGTTCGGGGGCACCTTTCAGATTTGCAGATCCAAAGTCTCGCTTCTTCTGCTTCAATTTCTGCTCGATCTTGGCGGCATAGCGATATGCCGTGCCAAGTGATGTAATTTCGAGGAACTCCATTTCCTCCTGAATGTGTTTTTGCAGACAGCCGCGGTACTTGAGCACCAAATTTCTCTCCGAATCTTTAATACCCAGCTTTGTGCGCAGGGTATGGAACAGATTCGTCAGTTCGTGCACATCTTGATCCTTTTGTTGCCGCATCGTGGTCCATTGGATGTATTTGTCCTCATAGCTCCCCACGAGGTAATATTGTTCCTTGATGCCATCTCAAAATTAATTCCAAGTGGGTGTGGCAGAGAACAGAGGGGGTTCCCCTTCGCCCTCTTGCTCATGGTAGGTTTCCCACCAGTCTTTGACATGGGGGGCAGCTTTGAGGAGTGAAAAAATAATCTTTTCTCTGTCAGAGAAGTCATGGACCAAGAAATACCCTTCCAACAAATTTAACCATCTGTCTACGACGTCTGCATCTATTTTTCCTTCAAATATAGGAATGTCAAATTTTACCTGTACCTTGAAGGGAGTGGCACCTCCAGAGTGGTTGTTGGATGTATATGCGCCATATGTGGGCAGTCGTTGAAGGATTTGAGCAAAGTTATCCATCATCGCGTTCCTTTGTTTCACGAGGGCCTCCTTGAGCAGTATTTTGATAGGATCTCTTGCTCCCTCATCTTTCTTTTCTTCCACCATGGGAGGTCGTCGGGGTTTGCGAGGCTGATCTTGCAAGGGTTCAACGAGATCGAGCCCTAACTCCTTATACCCTGACCGCGTTGGGGACATGCAAAGAAAAACAAAGAAAGAGCAGACCCGCTCTGATACCATTGATTTGGATTTATGCAAGAACGTAACAGACTAAACACATAACCATACATATAGAGATGCAGTGGAAATAATGCGTCATTTCATTAATAACAGAAATATGCTTACAAACATAATGGAAATAAAATAGCTAGGGTGCTGGTAGCGAATCTCTTATAAGAGATGTGATGGCTACAGACCTTTGAACTGAGTTACAATGAGGCTCGAGGGCCTATTTATTATTGAGAAACAATGTAGAATCTGAAGCGTCCAAAAACCTAACCGTAGGAGATGAGGCGCCAAAACTGTGGGCACCCGTTTGGGTAAATTGGTGGTTCAACTTCCCGGGGGCGTAACTTTGGCACCCGATCTCCGTTTGATGCGCTCAATAGCTTGTTAGAAAGATCTATCCGAGGACTACAACTTTCGAGATGAATTTGATGATTAAATTTGTTGGTAAAAAAACGATACCCAAAAAACGTCGTTTAGGGCCTCAAAACGGCTCCGGAAGTTCAGGACTCGAAAAAACTGCTAAAAATAGTAAGTTTTGTTGCAACTTGAAAACTGAAAGAACTGATGATGGGGGTTCAAATGGAATAGGTGGGTGGCCACCAATATCCACCTAGATCATTAAGCCCCCAAAACGGCTCCGAGAGTGGAGGACCCAAAAACCTGTTAAAAATAGTAAGTTGTGCTGAATGTGAAAAGCTGCAAGAATTGATGGTGCTAGTCCAAATGGAATAGGTGGGTGGCCACCGATATCAACCTGGAATAGGGAACTCCTAAACATCTAGGACTGCAATTATAAAGACTTTCAAAAAAATTGTTTGAGCAAGTACAAAGGGTATGATCAAAACAGACCTCTTTGGCAAACTTTGGACAATGGTACTTTGAAAGGAGACTTCAGAAACAATTTTTAAAGTGACAACAAGAAGAAGGGAAAACCATAAATCATCTTGAGGCCAACTGTATTGAATTAATTTTGAAATAGACAAGCTTAAAGGTTGAAAAGCAGTTAAACTACTTAATCAAACATTCAACAGATGAAAACATGAAGACAATGAAGAGTAAATAGGTCTAAGGGGCCTCTGGGAGACATTTCTTAGCCTAAAATTTTTACTCTACTGTAAGTAAGCAATGATGAAAACAGAATGGAAAACAGGGAAAAACAATGACAGTTTAGAATACTTCACCAACAACCAAGCTCAGAGATCCAATGGCAGAGCTTTCTTCATCCACAAACAGGTTAAAACATCCACAGGTTCCAGTACATCAATTTATTTTCAATCTCAGCAAAGCTATATATTACTTCAAAGAGTTATCAAAATGCCCCCTTTACAATGAGTTCGAATGTAGTATTTATGCTGCAAATGAGGAGGTGGAAACATCTAGGGTTCAAAAAATGGCATTAATGACATAGTAAATGCACTCCTATCCTCAAAAACCATGCAAGGCATAAGGTAGGAATTTTTCTCAACTATTTATCTGTGTATTAAATCTATATTTACTTCCTAAAGATGAAACGACTGAAAAGACTGACTTTGAAGCTCCTTTCTACCCTTTACAATAACTGTCTGACAGTTTATAATATCTTCTCTTGTGTAATAACTGCTAATTTTCCCTTTGAGACATAAAGTAAGTAAAAGGTGTCTTTTTGAGTTATTAAGTGAATAATTGCTCCTTTGATGCATTTGAGGCTGCCTGTAAGCCTATATTTCCTTTATTTTATCATTAAAACTACCTTTCACTGTCTTTTAACACTTTATCTGATTTATTTAAACCCTTTGACTCATCCTTTTTTTTTTATTGTGTTCTATTCCTTAAATCATCGATTTTAAGCCTCTTATCCTTCTGTCTTCTAACCTTTAAAACCCTGATTAGGCTTTGAAACTCTATTTTGAGACTTTGATTGTGCCTCAAGCTTTTAAAATCTGATTCTTTGGCCATCAAACTTCATCTTCACGGTTCTTTCTTTGCTTTTGTTGTGTGCAGGTGTCTCCAGCGTACCGAGGGTCTTATTTGTGTAATCAACATATTTCAAACCATATAATTAACCCCCGAACGCTCATTTTTTGGTGGTTGTGCAATTATTTTGGGCTTCATAGGTGGTGACCCTCGGCCTTGCTTTTTTTTGAACCATGAAAGGATTTTTGGCCTTAAAAAATGTCATTGAACCCTGAAAAACAAATGAATCAATAAAACATTAATAAAAACCCTGCAGTAGAGGTTTCGCTGCTTACAGAGGCTGTGTGGGGGTGGAGGAGCTGGGCGGAAGCAGATATGCAGGCGGTGGAGGGAATCATATGGCGGAGAGGCAAAAAACTGCAAAAAACCGGGTTAAAATTTGAAAAATAGGCGTGAAAATGGAAAGTGGTTTTTGCAAAACCACGACTGGTTTTCTTCGTTGCCCATGAGCGGTTGGAAATTTTCCCTCGGGGGAACATGATTCCATTCATCGCTCGCCACGTGCCCCTCACAAAACAACTTTTTTCGCATGATTTTAAGGTGTTAAACCTTGGCTGCAAAATCTGCGCGAAATGCGATTTGAGTCGTTGGATCATGGGAGGTAGATCCAACGACGGAGGGTTAGCACGATAGAAAGGTGCGCGGGCGGGAGTGTTAGTGGAAGACAGGTGGTGGGCAATGATTGGATGGTAGTTCTACGTAGTGGGTGGTAGGTTCCGGTGGTGTTGGATGGGGAACCTTTATTGAGAATTGTTGGATTTGATTAATCAACAGTGGGGATTGATTGTAGGGGTGAAAAGATAGGAGAGGAGGCCTGTTGGCCATTGGATGGTCAGGATGGACGGTTGGGATACGTCAAGGAAAAATAGGTGTGGGGAAAAGAAAAAGGAAGGAGGGCTTAGGGAAAGGGGTTGGGGCCCAGTCCCATGGGGGAATAAGGTGACCAGGAGCGGAGGGGAAGAGGAGTCAAGGAAGTAGTGGGGATAAGTGTGGTCTTGTGAGTGAGGTTGTATGGAGAAAGGGGCTGGGGCTCAAGCCCAAAGGGGCGTAAAAACTTTTATAAAGGCGGAAAAAGGCCAAACAAGGTGGGGGAAAAATTTTTAAGCACTTGGTTCAGGCACTCGGACATATGGAGGAAAGGGGCCAAAGGTTTTAAGCCCTCGGGGGCTTAAACCCTTATTTATGAGAAGACATGTTTTTTTGGCCAAAAAATGGGGTTTTTGGGCCAAATTAGAATTTCTGATAGGTTAAAAGGGGTGTTTTAAACCAAAACAGAGTGAGTTTACTGGTTTAAGGGGTTTCTTAGGGAAAAATGAGGAGTTTTAGTGAAGGAAAGAGTGGGGTTTTTTAGAGGAAAATGAAGGATAAATAAGGGGAAAAGAGGGCTGTTTTTAGAGGGAAATGGACTGAAAAACAAGGATAAAACAGCTTGAAATGAGCCTTATCCTTTTAAAACAGTAGGATAACTTTTTAGGAGACATAGATGAAGATTTCAGTGGACTGATGGACTTGAAATGATGAAGGCAGTGAGATTTCTAGAATTCATAATGTTCTTGCAATTTTGTTCTAGAAATCTGGGTTTGTTACATTTAGTCATCTTTGGATAAAGTCAAAATTATATATCACTAATAGAGCAAACTTGTACGACGTGCCACATGTCACTGTTTCATTTTTTGGCTCTGAAATTTATAGAGCGCAAACTAGATTCCGTACAATATCTGTCACTTTTCATAGAATTTCAATCTAATATTCAGAGAGAGATTTATGATGTTTTTCCCAAGGTCACTTCTTTGAGATGAATTTCAGGAGCCTGTAAAAACACTGACTTCCACAGATCATATCTTCAAAAATATTGCGCACCTTGATCTGAAATTTTCACAAGCGCTTCCTCAGGATTTCAGCTTCTGAACCTTCATAGAAAGAAACTTAGAGTGACAATTCCATGAAGACCTGTTTCAGATGGAGAAATCCCTTGCATAAGGAGGATATGAGGATCAAAATTTATATAAATGCTTACGTTGAGAGGGGCTTTAACAAGTGAACATGGGAGGGATTTTAGGAGCTTAAAAATATTAATTATGACTTTTCAATGACCCATGCCACAACCCCATGGGGTTTTAGCCCACTAACTAGGGTTACAAACTTCAAACATGAATATCTCTCAAACTGTGAAGAATTACGTGGCATACCATATATCAACGGAAACATCTCGACAAGTAGAAACCATCAAGAGCATTCTTGACCTAGAATATGTTAATTTGGTAAGTCAAAATTCCCATGCAATATTGGGGTAGCCCCTAGTGCTCCTTAGGTTGACATCAATGACAACTGCTGATCAACACTTCCCTGTCGAAAATTTATCAATCCTCCATTAGACCATCTATGAGTGGATTACAAACTCACATCCCGAGCTCTTCCCAAGATATTGATAGTATTCTTATATTTGTTGGATTGTCCGGTCCAATAGGGTTAACATATGATCAGTATCAACAAATTTTGCAGAACCTTAACCAGCTGCCTTACATCTCGTATGGTTCCAAATAGTTGTAGATGTTGTTAGTAAATCCACAAGGATTCAAGGGTAGTCTGACATTCAGACAAGGGCTTATACTTTTCAGCAGGGTCCTATCTTTGGTCAAAATCGACCTTATGGGCTGCAAGGCCAACCTTATGTGCAACAGGAAATGCCTTATGTACAATGTAGTCAACCTTTTTCCCATCAAGGTCAGTTTTCTTATTATCAACAGGGACAACCCCCTGGTTAAAAAGGCCAACCTAACTTTCAGCAGGTCATCCTTTTTCCCAACAAGGACAACCCTCCTCTCAACAAAGCTAGGTCTTTGTTCAGCCGGGTCAACCTGGTCCGCAGGGGAAACCTGGCCAACCTCAGCAACCACTTGATATCATGTTGTTGAACCCTCAGGGTATCGTCCAATAGCCCCAAGGTCAACCCTTGGGTTCACAAGGTCAGCCATTGGGTTCCCAAGGTTACCTTTTGGGCTTGCAGGGTCAACAACATGGCACTCCATTCCAAAACTTTCAACAACAAAATCCATATGCTGCGAATTATGGTCAAGTTGGACCTCAATGGTCTGCTGCAGGTGAGAATTCGTTTTTGGGTCAGCAACCAGGATATGGTCCAAATCCACAAGGTTTTAATCCTTATGGATAGAATCCATATGGGAAAAATGCTTCAGGACGAAACCCTTGGGGGAATAATTTCTCCCAACCTGGTTGGAATCCATAAATGGGCATGTATCAAAGACCGAAAAACATGTCTTTCAATCCAAAATTTTAGTTTCTCGTGATGTTGGAACTTTCCGATGTGTCAAGATTAACCAATGTTCCAATTCTTCATAATCCATATTGGCTTCCAGTTCCAACCAAAATTCCGAGCAACTGCCCCAAGTTTGAAGACAAGTTTGGAGAGTAACCCCAGGCACATGTTATGACGTACCATCTTTGGTGATCCTCCAATTCTAAGGTTGAATATTTCGTCCATCTTTGTCTTTTTCAAAGGAAGTTGACTGGCATCGCTGTAAAGTGGTACATTGAACTTCCGCACGGAACTTTTTAGGACTTCAATTCTTTAGCTATGGATTTTCTTACACATTTTTAGTTGCCTGTTCATTATGAAACATGAACTCACCTCCTTACGTCATTGAAGCAAGATACTTCCATGCATATCTCCAATCATATCCATGAATGGAGATGGCGTCGTCACTTGATCAAGTTTGATATTCCTGATCAAATTTTGACCGAATGGTTTGCCAAATCATTCATCAATAAGATCGCCAAGGATATTGCTATGGGGGAATATGTCACAGAAGAGAAAGCCATTTCTCGCACTCAATATCTCGATTTGGTTTATTCTCAATCTGACACGTTATATGATATTTTACCTGATGCTCCACACCCAGGTTCCCAGTCTACAACCTTAAAAGCTCCGATAACACCACCGGTTGACGATGTCATTGGTTCTATTTCCCAGACTTCCCAAAGTCTTCCTCTGCTTCTAAGAATAAATATTCTTCTTCATCAGATTTTGTCCCTCAGAATCCTCAGAATCCTTGAAAAACTTCAGAGGTTAATGTCATTTAGTATTCTGAGACTGAAAAATCCTCTAAAGGTAAAAATAAGGGCAAAGGTAAATCAAAATATGATGCCCCAAAACAGGATACCCCCAAACCTCGCACTGACGATGGAACTAAATGTAAACCGAAGTACCCTTGCCTGATATGTGATGATGAGAACTACACTAAGGATTGTCCTTGGCAGACTGAGGTGAGTCATTTACTGAAGGGTGCTCAATGGAATCCAGTTGTTCTCAAAGAGCCGTTTCCATCTCAGCAGACTCAAATGGTGGAACAAACCCAATCTTCCACCTCTTTAGGTTTTCAAGTGTTCATGATGAATGGTGTTGCATCCGTCTTTGTATTTACTAGCTCTAAACAATATTCAAATTCGTGTCATTTGGTGGGGAAAGAAATCGCCGATGCTCCTACTCCTTCTCCCCCGCCCACTTCCAACCCTCTTCATATTGAAAGGCCTAGTTTTTATCCCATTGTACGACCACCTTCGAAATGTGTGAATGAAAATCCTCGTATAATCCAAACTCCTGCACCACTCAACACTACAACATTGTTGAATATTTGGCTCGGGAGCCTTCTGCTATGTCTATGCTAGAGGTTCTTCAGAGCTTTCCGTCGCAATAGAAATCGTTTCTATCCGCTATTGTAGGAATCGATCCATCTGATTCGAGCCTCATTACTTTTGGTTTGGAAAATTTCGTTCCACATCTCCCCCATTAAATTGATTTCCTTATTCAAGGTTGTTATCAGTGGAAAGGATATCCATCATTCAATCATGGATGAAGGTGCATCCACTTGCATCTTGTATTTCTCTCGTTGGATACCCATCGTCTCTCCAACTCTCAGCCAGTCTCCAAACACTTTGGAGGCTTTTGATGGAAGGGAATCTCATCCTTTTGGTGTCCTCACCAACTTTCCTATCACATTGGAAGGAAAAATGGTTAATGTGGAAGTAGAAGTCGTTGATGCCAAGCTCAATTATAATCTTATACTCGGTCACAGTTGGACTCACGCTATGCTTTGTGTGCCGTCCACTTTCTTTTGTGTTCTTAGTTTCCCACATGAAGGAAATATTATCAATGTTGATAAGTTGTCCCTTTTCACTTCTACTTCTTCAGAAGGAAATTTTCCATATGTGGAGCATACCACCACACCCTATGAAAGTGTGGGGGCAGGAATTTTCAAATATTATGCTTTAATTGGTCTCTTTTCTCTTCCTCTGCCGAAAATTGCTTAGGTCAATATGATATCCACTTCATCTGATCCTTGGATCATCCCTTCCCCTGATCAGATTGATTCGTTCAGTGACGTCATGTTATTAAGCCCCATGGAATTCAATTATTGTGAAATCGTTTCCGCTTCGGCTCCTGATTCTGAACATGCTACTTCTAGCATGCATTTCGACGTGTACTCCAAATATCCTTTGCTTGGTTCTTTGAAATCCTTAGATCCATTGAATGAGACGTTTCCCTCTGACGAAAGTATCATGGAAACCATGTCGCTTGAGGAAACACCCTCGAACGATACCCATTATCATTTTTTGTTTCTCCCAAGCCCTGGAGTAACACATTCGTGTCTTGAAAATTTCACTCCCCATGCTCCAGATTCTCCACTTCTGACACCCTTGTAGACACATGAGGTATTTTCTAAGGGGAACATGGGAAACATCACTACAACAATGCCTATCGACATTTCTGTGAAACCAGGAATTGTTGAGAACATTCACATCGGGGTAACTTTCTCTCAAGATAAGATCAAGCTCTACACCAACCTCTTTCATGAATTTCAAGATGTTTTTGCGTGGTCCTATGAGGAAATTCCTGACATCAATTCGAGTATAGTGGAGCATGAAATAATGACTTACCCTAATGCGAAGCTTGTTTGTCAGCGACTTCGTCCTGTGCATCCTAGAAAGGCAAATGCCATAAAGGGAGACGTTGAAAAAATTCTTAAAGCTAGATTCATATATCCAATTCCTTTGACAGATTAGGTGTCTAATATCATCCCTGTCAATAAAAATTAGGGTACCATTTGCGTTTTTTCAATTACTGAGACATAAGTCGGGCCTGCCCGAAGGATAACTATTCCACTCTGTTTATTGACCAGATAATTGATGAATGCGCCGGAAGTGAGATATTTTCCTTTATGGATCATTTTTCTGGATATAACCAGATTGACATCCTACCAGCTGATCAACACAAGACTACCTTCATCTTCCCATTGAGAACCTTTTATTACAATAATATCCCTTTCAGTCTGAAGAATGTCAGTGCTACTTTTTAGCGCGTGATATCATATGTTTTCCATGACATTAAGCACTTCGTGCAGCCTTACCTAAATGACCTTCCCACTCATTCAGCTAAGTGCCGAGACCATCCTGCGCACCTTCGAGAGATTTTTCTCTGTTGCCAACACTATAATATTTGCT
This sequence comes from Pinus albicaulis, assembly GCA_034641835.2. Taxonomy (NCBI): domain Eukaryota; kingdom Viridiplantae; phylum Streptophyta; class Pinopsida; order Pinales; family Pinaceae; genus Pinus; species Pinus albicaulis. Next base: position 109,530 of record JAXQQM020080726.1, on the reverse strand, counting down.
TGAATCCGAGTAAATGTGTCTTCTGCATTGAGTCTGGCAGACTCATTGGGTTTGTCATTTCTAAATAAGGCATTCGTCTCGATCCCTTGAAAGTCAAGGCTATCGTTGATTTACCCCCTCCCTCCTATTTATCTTAGTTGTAGATTCTACAAGGGAAAGCTAATTTCCTTCGTCATTTCATTCCCTACTATATGGAACTCACTAAGGGATTCACATGATTGCTTAAACAAGGGATCCCATTTCTATGGGATGAACTTGCTCAAAACTCCTTCGATGCTTTAAAGAACATTCTTATCAATGATCCCTTACTGCATCCCCCAAATTATCATTGTGACTATTTCCTTTACTTAGCAACTTCTTTTGGTACTGTTGCTATGGTGTTGGTCCAGGATGACGATAACGGTACTTAGCATGTCATTTATTACCTCAGCCGTAACCTCATGGATACAGAGACTCGATATACGCATGTCGAGAAAGTGGCTTTAGTTGCAGTACAAGTTCTTCAATGCTTTTGGCATTACATTCTTCTTTGCATGACTACCATGATCTCCGATTGCAATCCTGTGACTTATGTTTTGACCCGTTAGTTACTGGGTGGGGATTATTCTAAATGGATTGTCACTCTGCATAAGTTTTATTTGGAATTCACTGTTGGAAAATAGAAAAAATCATTGGTTTTCGTTGAATTGATCTGCTCCTTCCCTCTTCTTCTACTTCGTCCAATCTTGATGTGTATATTCCATATGAAACTCCATGATCAACACTATCCATCCATGGTACAGTGATATCATCGTGTATCTCCAAACCCAAACCTTCCAATTTGAGTTGACTAAAGCTGATCATCGATGTATTCGACATCACTCTTAAGCATATCGTATCATTGGGGGTACTTTATACCGTGTCGACGTAGATTTAATTCTTCTTCACTGTTTGACTTTCGAAGAGGCTCAGAGAGTGCTTAAAGAATGCCACTCTGGGGCATGTGGCGGTCATATGTCTAGGTATGCAATGACTTAGAAAATCCTTCATGCCGGTTATTTCTAGCCTCTTATTTTCAAGGATTGCATTCTTTCCGTCCATAAATGTCATGCTTGCCTGATTTACCAGTGGAAGATGCGTGCCAGACCCACACCCTTACACCCAATTGTTATCGTTGGCCTGTTTGCTAAATGGGGCATTGACTTCATGACATGTAACCCTCACTTGGTTGGGGGGTATGCTTATATTATCGTCGTTGTTGAATATTTTACTAAATGGGCCGAGGCGATGCTTACATATGCTGCTGACAGTAAAACTGCGGTTCAATTTCTCTTCAATCATGTTATCGCTCAGTTTGGAATCCCTCAAGCAATTGTCACTGACCATTGCCCCAATTTTCGCCATTATATGATGGTTGAGCTGACCTCTCAGTTGGACTTGCATCACAACTCAACTCCATATTACTCTCAGGCCAATGGCCAAGTTGAAGTAGTTAACAAAATATTAGTTACTATGCTTTGGCGTACTATTGGGATGCACAAGTCAAACTGACATCTCATGCTTTTTTTAGCTCTTTGGGCTTACCGAACCTCGGCTAAAAATGATACTGGATTCACTTTGTTTCAGTTAGTATATGGCCTAGAAGAAACATTGCCGATTGAATGTGAAATTCCTTCACTCAAATTAGTTGTTGAATTTCTTCTGAATACCTCACCAGAAGAGGAACGTCTCCTGTATCTAGAAAGGCTTGATGAAACTCATTGCTTCGCCACTTTGGTTACTAAAGCTTAGAAGAAACCGGTCAAAGGACATTTTGATTAGATTGTTTCTCCACGTGCCTTCTCTGAAGGAGACTTGATCCTTCTCTATGACCAAGCACACAATAAGCTAGGTGTAGGAAAATTCAAACCAATGTGGCATGGGTCGTACATCGTAAAACATGTTTTGCGAAAAGGGGGATATGAGCTAATTGATTATGAAGGTAACCCTTTGGATAAGCCCCAAAATGGGATTTATCTAAAGAAGTATTATGTGTGATTTTCTCGTGTAATTAATTTTGTAAACTAATGTGGTTTTCATTTTTGTACATTTTGGTTTGGTGTGCGTTTGCAAGCGGTTTTACTGCTTATATGGTTTTACTTGATTTGCAGATGTTTGTGACTTCGTGTGACGGTTTCGCTGATGGTTACTACCGTAGTACCCGAAATTTATCTTTTGCGGAATGGGTTATCTATGACCCTAATGGTGAGTTAGTAGACTGAAAGTTATATGTTTAGGTCATACAACCAAAAATATTGTTGAGTAGAGTGTGGTCATTGAAATTTTTTCATAAGCAATCACTCTTGGCATTAGAGAATTGGTTGTAAACCTGGAATCACAGCTTGTTGTCTTACAACTCAATGGGCAATATTCTGTCAGATACCCTAAAATTTTGAGAAAGTATCTACGTGTTCGTATTTTAGAAAGACAATTTGATTACATTACATATCAGCATATTCCACGACACAAGAATATATTAACAGATGCATTGGCTAATTATGTTCTAGATAGACATTTGCAGAATTTGTAAAACTATGATAATCATTACACCATGTATAAAAATAGGAAATATAACACACACACACACACACACATATATATATGTCTATTTGGTTTGCAAATAGTTTTTCAAGTACATCATAACCCCAAAAAATATTTGGTTTGGTACATCATGAGACTCGCAGGTCTCAACAAAAGTACAACTGCCAAAATCAGAACTAGACTAATCAGCATGGTGGTCACGATAGCAGGCCATTGCTCGAATGAATCGAGTCAATAGTCAGTGAATACGATTAGAAACCTCTACGGTGTACCTATAATAATAACAGGGGATATCCTGAACACTAGCATATTCCGGAATCCTGGTAGTCAGAGCATCCAAGTTTCTGGCAATCTCTTCTTCAACATCTTCTCCCTCCTTGTATGGAGTAGCCTAAAACTCCCTCACCATTCTCCTGGAGATAGGAGACATCCCAACTGGTCTCTCTGGTCCGACAGATGCAGCACATAAGTTTCAATATTAGAACATATATATCAAAAAAATATAAACATGCAAAAGATAACAAAAACATGTTTTACCTCTGTCATCCAAGTGCTCTCCCACTGGATATGGTAAATCTGGATCACCTAGGAAATCCGTCTCAGAGTAAAGCCAATCCTCCATGAAAATCAGCTGACACCTCATCCATACAAAGAAGGTAGGTTTGTACGACATCTTCTGCCCACCTCCTCCACGAGGCATCAGCTCATCCCACCTCATCATACATGGGTCCCGTGGTGTCGACGCAGCTACTTTTGCCCCCTGGAATTGGAACAGTGGTACCCATTCCAAGAAGATTACTATCAAAATCGATATGTACCCAAACTGCTTCAGTCGGTCATTCTTACACTTTGTAAGTTGTTTCTTCATGTTTTCCACCACGTCATCTAACCAGTTAAATGGGTGGGTGACATGCAGTCCACGACAGTTTGCAGCCAAGACTTGGTAGCCTCATGTAGAGCTTGTGTCCTGACGACACATGTAATGGTGTATAAGATCACTTTGAGTGGGAAACTATTCACACTAATTATCGCTATCTTCCCATTGGAAGATTTTTTCGCCTCTGAGCATGCTCTTCCTATGAGCATGTCCATACTTTCTCCCATGATTCAGGCCCCAGTCAGATGTGCTCGTGCTCCTCTATGTGAGAGGTCAGTGATGAAGTAAATATCAGCCACTTCAATTTCGAGCTCTTGGTCACCAAGAATGAATCATTCCCATCCCATATCCCATATTTGTATGAAGTACTGTAATAAATCTGGTTGTTCTATTATGCTTGAAGTCATAAAGAATTTGAGGAACCCAAAATTCCTCAATGCAACGTTATAATCTATGTCTTCCATAGATAATCTATCAAATTCATCATGATCTCTCTCTTTCCACTCAATCACCATTATTTCTTGCTTTTCCTTCCCATCACAACATTTATATCGCTTCTTGTCTGTTTTCATGCTTGAAAATCGATTCTAAAGTGGATATTTCTTTGATAATTTTTGAAAAATTTTGTGCTTTTCGATTGACGCAACCATTTTAAAAATAATTGCACCGATCGGTGCTCTGCACATTTTAAGAATGGCAGTCCAACATGATCCCAACATGGGACCCCCGCGCTGATTTGCCGTGACATATGTTAAAATTTCCTCTCTAAAAAATTACTATGCTATGTAAAAATTATCGAAACAGATATTAAAATGCAAAGAATGAGTGCGCCTTTTACCTGTGTTGATGGCTCATTGATCAACCTCCCAGATCTCCCACGATCTAATCCTAGAGAAGTGAAGTAAATGAGGGTAAATAATTCTTCCAAAGCTTGTGAAGGTAAAAAGTAAAATGTTTTTTACTTTCCTTATTTTTATAAGTGTTCAAAGTCGCTTTTAGGTTTTTTATCATGTTTTAATACATTTTAATGACTTTTTCCTCAAAAACAGATAATAGGTTTGTTCTTTTGCAATGATAGGGTTAATTTCTTCACAAATGACATGTATACGAGTTCTATTTTATTACTTTTTCAGACTCGTTTAAAATGAAATGAAAAATGCACCCCATGGAGTCACCTTTTAGCTCTTTTCTGACTCTCTATATGTGAAAATATTTATGAGTTCTTGTTGTTTTGAACTCGTTAAATTGCGTGAAACATCATTTACCCAGTATACGTTTACCCCTTTTTCAGGCTAGAATAAATTATTTATGAAAAAGGAATACCTTAGTCAATTGTGGCTAAGAGATTCTCTCAAACTTTGTTTTCTACCTTTTCAGGTATGAGGGAATATTTAAAAAAAGGGTCATCTGGAGTTTTCTTTTCACCTCTTTTCAAGCTCTCTAAACATGAAAAGACGTCGAGTTTCACCTTTGTCAGACTCGTTAAAATTTAACGACATTGGACCTGTCACCGTGATGACACTGAGTTCCTCCTTCCTAGAGATCGTAAAATTTACTAGGAGGGATTTTTCCGAAGGAAAAACTTATATTAAATTCATATGCTATTCCCTTCAAGCTTTTATTCAAAAATAATTGGGGTACTCACCAGAAATGGTGGGGGAAAATGCAAGTATTTATCGGTTGCGTCGGCAGTATGCTGCTCTTGAACATGACACATCCTCTGTTTCGTGTCAGCTTGGGGACATCCTACATTCATCACTTTGCCTCCATGGGTTTGGGAAATACATTTGCCTCTCATATGATTACCATTTCATCAACATGACCTATTATTCCATTTGATTCAAATACTGCAAAAATTTGGATTCGTGTCACCAATATGTTTAAGAGAAGTTCCCTCTGCGTCTTATTCATTGCCCGGTTCTCTGTTCACTTTCATCATTATCTTATTTCATTTGTCTTGTGTCAATGATGTGGGACACATTATGGCCCTCCTTCAGTGGATCACTTCCTGTCGACTTCAACTCATTGATCTAGAGATCCCTTTTCAGGACCTTAGAGCCTGCATGCCTTAATGGTAGGTTGTTTGCGTCCGAAGACAGGTTCACATCATTGGCCTTTGATCGGATGATTTCACTAGTGTTTGACGTCAACTCCTTATTCACATATCATGAATTGTACTACTAGTACCTTGAAGGCCATTGTCATTATTGGTGGTCTCTCTCACGAATGTTAACAATTTACATCATTAACTTACAATCAGGCGATTTTATTGCATGTTTGACTTCAAATCACTCATTCACATGCCTGAATCTGTACTTGGTTAGGTCGTGACGGAGCGCAAGACCCTAGATTTTTTCTAATAAAGTTCAGGCTGTGAGGCGATATGTATTATTCATGATTTTACACATGACTCTTTTATCTGGATGGTTGCAACCATACCTAAGTCCATATTTGTGATCCTCTTTAGTTAGATGGTTGCAACCATACCACGGATCATGTTTCCTGATCTCTTTTACGGATGGATGTGTCCATACCCAATGTCATGTGATTATCTTAGAGATTTTAGTTGTGTATATATGTGCTTGTTTTCGCAGGTTTTCTAACAACGACATCTCGGTCCTAGCACGTACTCGTAAAGCATTTCACCCCTCACTCTCATTCGACCTTCATGATTACACATCAATTTTTCACTGTCCTTGTAACCCCTATTCCTAATCTTGGAGGACCTTTGAAAGTAACCCCTGTGTCTATTTTCCATCATGAAAATGTGCCATTACATCCCTTGCAATATACTAAACAAAATCTCTATTGACCATTCCTGAAACAGCGCCTTAAAAACATGTTTATCTGGAGTGACGCGCCCTCTACTTGTTTCACTTGTGTCGATTCCTCCTTTTTGGTCTAGAGTAGCACCAATCGGCACTGGAATGGAGATCATACCCATGCCGATCCACTTCTGGAAGGTTTTTTAAAAATGGAAATGAAGCTTCGAGATCTGGAAGCTTCATGGGCAGAGTGATGGTATTTTTTTCATGGGGATAGGGTCAAGCTTCTCCCTTTGGACTTCTTGTTCCTACAAAATAGGAAATGGCCATTTCCCCACCTTAATTGGATCCATGTTCCCTCTCCCTTCACTATAAAATGGACATCCTCCCATACCTCTACTAGTTATAGCAGAGATAGAAGAACAATAGAGAGAGAATTGTTGTTATATGTATTGAAGGAGAGTTGAGACCTTTGGCCTTTTCATATCAAGTTGAAATGAGCACTTTGGAGACGTTCCTGGATCCAAAACCATTGAAGGAGAGTTGCGACATCAAGGCGAGGTTGTAGCTCCCCCTCTCTATATTAATATGATATAACTGATTCTTTCTTTCCAATCTTGTCTATAATGTATGATTGGATTTCTAGTACTCCTTGATCAACTAGATAGATTGTTTATGTGCAATATATGTTGTGCTTTCACGTTTGGTGTTTTTTGATCTCTTATGCAGGTAACTAATAGATGGTGACAACAAAAATTTGACTATGAAGTGCAAAGGATCAAAGGATTAGAGCGAGGAACAACATCAGATCGAGGTAGGTCATCTATTTACGATCTGTGTCCACTTGCAATCTAGGAAAGTAGGCATTAGATTGTTCCCTGTTGTTACTAGACTCATCCTAGGGCTAGATGTATCTTCTCCATCTGCAGAGAGGATTTTCCTACATAAAAAATGTCAGAAGGATAGGGCTTGTTGTATAGCTTATTTAAGAAAATAGTTTATGATATTCACGAAGGGTCTCTGGTTCGAATCCCTTGTAGTCTCATTGTGATATCTACTCTACTTTTGAAATATTTCTCCCAAGCCTAGCTTATTTGTTAAGATACTTTATCTCCTCCCACGAAATTTTTTTGTTTTTCCAAAAAATAAATTTTTATATGAATCTAATTTCCATAGAAAAAAATTGTATATAATATTATAACAATCATAGCTTAGTCAAATAACTATTTAGATAGTTTTTCCAAAAAAGAAAGTTTTATATGAATCTAATGTCAATAGAAAATTGTACCTTAGTCAATTAACTCTTTAGATTTATTTTCTTTATTCGAAACATAGACAACGCTAAGATCACTTTTACCACGACCCTCTTTCAAAATCAATCGACGCAAAATACTATGGAAATATATTTACTTAATTACTAGATTTAGGTAATAAACACCTAACTAAATGGTATACCCTAACTAAGGCTGTAAAGAGGTTAATTTTATCTAACTCATGAATCACAAGAATGGTTTGATCACCCTAGAAAGCTTTAAAAGAATTGGGTTAAAAAGTATTTACAAATTCATCACTATGATTTGATAATAATAAATGAAATATGTCAAAATAATTTTGAAATTTTGAATTAACGCTCTCATACACATTATCTTGTCCTATGTTCCCTAGTCACCCATTATGATAGGAATTGATTTACAATTCTTACACAACGATTTGTGGAATTGTGAGGGTAGTTTATTGGAGACAAATACTTATTACATAATTTGACCAATTAATAGCATGTGTAATATCTCCTTTCTTGATCCAGTCAAAGTGGATAGAATTGACCCATGGTATTGACCCATGGTATTTCTTGATGGTATTTTCCCATGGTATTGACCTATGGTATTTCTTGTATTGACCCATGGTATTGATCCATGGTATTTTCCCATGGTATTGACCCATGGTATTTCTTGTTGGTATTGACCCATCAAGCCTATAAAAGGGGAGAGAAGCTAGACATTTAGGGCATTCTGGATTATCTATTTTATTATGTTTGGGTTGAGAACCTGGCCTGGCCAGTTCTATTATTGATTCCGGGATGAAACCTCACGGTGATGTTTATGTGGTGATTGGAGACCATTAGTGATTACATAATTTGACCAATTAAGAGAAAAGAGCATGGTATGTTGAAATGGTCCATGGCATAGTGGCATAATTTCAGATAAGTAGTTGTAAAGGTTAAGTTTGGAGTTGAGTTCCTGCATTTTCATTGAATAAATCCAATTGCACTCAGAGTTGTACTGATCTTCAAATTAAACCTGATCTTTATTGAATGGAGGAGATAATGTGCATGCATGCTATGAACGTAATGATGAGGAGCTACATTAATAATTGTTGAAGAAAATGTAAAATTAAAAGTTAGTTAAGCAAATTTATCCAACCCCATCATATTGGAGAAGCCAACATGCTCATTGGGAGTGCTATATACAAGGTACGAGAATAAATATACAATTACACGAAGAATGGTTACATCTGCAGACTTAGAAAGTGTGAAAGTAGAAGGTATACAATAGTGACCTCATTAAAGTAGTTGATTTCATAGCTCTCTTCTCTTAGTCTACTATGATCTTAAGGTTATAGTGTATTTTGTAGCTATCTTCTATGAATCTCTTGCTATTTAAATTGGAAGGTAGGTATGGTTATTACAATTATCTTTCTAATTTCGTTATAGTTTAAATATATGTTACGCTAGAACTTCTCCCGAGAGGTGGGAAATTTAGGAGCTTTGGAATTGTATGGGAAAGCTACCTTTTCAACGAGACCTGCAGTGGGACTTGAGGATAATTCCAAGAGCTTTGAAGACTTATTTTGTTTATTTTTAGAGTTCTAGCAACTGAATAAGCACAAAAAAAACTCCAGTTTCCGCCAAACCTTCATATGGTTTTGCATGTTGATTTGTCTATGCAGCTTTTGGGTGCCCATGAAACTTCAAAATTAGTTATAGTATGGTAGGGAATTTTGTGTTTGTTTCACTTTCAGGGTCCATGTTCCGTTAAATGAGGTTATCTGAACATGGTTTTTCTCGCACAAATATTGAATTATTCGTCTGTATGAGTTGGAGGAATTTAATCCTCCTTTACTTCAAATAAAATCACAATGATTTCAAATACATTAGGAAACTGAGAATTTAATTTTACCATAGTTATGCACTGTGTGAAACGAGCACAAATCCATCTAAATTGAGGTCTGATATCCATTTCTAGGTTTTGATAAACTAGACTTATTAATTTGCTACCTTCCTAACTTGGGAAGAGGTACATATCATATCGGGGTTTAGATATTGTTACAGAGTAATTTTTCACTGTCCCTGTACTTCCTGTTACATGATCCAGGAGGGTGATCCTCCAACTCCTGTCATCACAATTCTAGAAATTCATCTTCCTTCTCTTGTTCCTGGAGCCCAGGAGGATGGTCTTTCCGCTCTTGTAATGCAAGGGGATAATCCTCTTATTCCTATGGCACCCCTTCCATGTAGTTTGGTTGCATCCTTTGGTTGGAGTCGATTTATAGGATATCATCTTCCTTCTTACGTGCCCTTTGAGATCACTGTACATGCCTCCAATAAGGTCGTACTGGGAACAATTATAAATGAAGGCACCTCGGTTAGTATTCTGTCCTCAACTACCTAGAAATCTTTGGGTTCTCCACAGCTTGTGCCTGTTACTCAGAATCTGTTGGATTTTGATAGAGGAACTAGTCAATCGTTAGGGATCCTTTCGAAGTTTCCTATTACTTTGGGAGGGAAAACTATCTATATCGATGTGATGGTGGTCCAAGGCCCCTTGGATTTTAATTTACTCCTGGGACGCAACTATGCTTATGCCATGGGCACACTTGTCTCTTCCCTCTTTCGTGTGATCTATTTTCCACATGAAGGTTGGATCGTGACCATTTATCAGCTTTCATTCTTTGGTCCTAGTGTGACATTTGGTCTACCATTGTCCCTTCCTGGTCCTTACATACCGACGGTGTCCTCCCCACCACATTTCAATTATGTGGCTACTTGTCCCATGCCTGCATTCAATGATAATGTTGTTGTGAATCGTGTTCTGGGGGCGTTGGGTCTTGACTTCAAAGCTGTTTTGCTCCAATCGAATGCAAACTTCTTGGAAGCCATGACTCTTTGTATGTCTTGATCAGGTCTTCGAAGCAAAGTTCGTTTTCTTGTGTCAAGCTCCTTAAAAAATGAAACAAGGTCTTCGCAGCAGAGTTCGTTTTCTTATGTCAATCCCCTTAAAAAATGAAACAAGGTCTTTGGAGTAGAGTTTGTTTTCTTGTGTCAAGCTCCTTAAAAAATGAAACAAGGTCTTTGGAGCAGAGTTCGTTTTCTTGTGTCAAGCTCCTTCAAAAATGACACAAGGTCTTCGGAGCATAGTTCATTTTCTTGTGTCAAGCTCCTTAAAAAATGAAACAATATCTTTGGAGCAGAGTTCCTTTTCTTGTGTCAAGCTCCTTAAAAAATGAAACAAGCTCTTATGAGGACAATTCGTTTACTATGTCAACCTCATTAAAAAATAAATTAGGTTGTGAGGATAGTTATTTTACCGTGTAAACCTCGTTAAAAAATGAAATAGGTTCCCTTTTCAGTTCGATTCTTTGATTATATCTCGTAAAATCCAAGTCGAGTCTTTCTCTTGATCTCGTAATTGAACCTTCATTCCATCCACCTATTGGTAACCAGCAATCTACTCCAGTGAATTCCATGAAGCTAGGGGGCATGTACCTTATATTGATTTATCATTCCGGGGGCATGCAAACTCATTTCAAGCATAGTTTGTTTTTGTTTCAAGCTTGTCTAAAAATGAAACATGTTTCAAGCATAGTTTATCTTTGTTTCAAGCTTGTGTAAAAATGAAACCAACTTCAAGCAGAGTTTCCATGATTTCAAGCTTGTGTAAAAATGAAACCATTCTTATTTTACCTCTCGTGATTTCCATTTTATCAGCCTGTTTTTCCAGATGAGACTTGGTTTTCTCATTCCATCATTACCATCTACTTGGCCAATCATACACCTTCACTTGATTGTTTTACCCATTACTGGGGAACCGCTGCAATGAGTGGTCTTATTAGCCAGCCTCTTAACCTATACTTGTTTTTAGCAGTTCCACCATCACCGAAACTAGTTTCGACCCTTAATACCACTCGTTCCTCTAGGTGGAGTCATTTTTGAGCTCTTTTCTGACTCTTGAAAATTGAAAAGATTGTCGAGACTCTTGTCATTTTGAACTCATTAAAAGGCTAAGAAACGATATCTACCCAGTATACATTTACCCCTTTTTTGGGCTGGGATAGATTATTTACAAAAAAGGAATACCTTAGCCTATTGCGACTAAGAGGTTCTCTCAGACATAGTTTTCTACCTTTTCGGATCTATGAGAGTACCTACGAAAAGGTACCTGCTGGAGTTTTATTTTTCGCTTCTTTTCAAACTCTCTAAACATGAAAAGATACCAATTTCTTCCTTTGTCAGACTTGTTAAAACTAAATGACATCGGAAATCATCACTAGGATGTTACCGAGTTCCTCCTTCCTAGGGCTCGTAAAATGTACTGGGATGGATTTGTCTGAAGGAAAAACTTATACGACAAGCATATGCTATCCTCTTCAAGATTGTGTAAAAATAAAGAGGTACTCGCCAGAAATGGTTGGGAAAAATGGAATTTATTCATCGGTTGTGTCAGCAGTATGTCACTCTTGAACATGACACTTATCTACAGTTCGTGTCAGTTTGGGATATCTTCACTTTGTCACTTTGCCTCCATGGGTTTGGGAAATCTGTTTGCCTCTCATTCGATTACCAATCTTGTCAACATGACCTATGATTTTATTTGAGTCAAATGCTGCCCAATTTCAGAGTCCTGTCGCCAATATGTTCAAGAGAAAATCCTTCTGCGATTTGTACTTTCCTTGATCCTCTTTTTCAGTCTTGATTAGCACTTATATTTCATTCTCTGTTTCATGTTGATGATGTGGGATTCATTATAACTGTCCTTCGACGGATCACTTCCTGTCGACTTCAACTCATTATCTGGGAAATCGATCTAGAGACTCCTTTTTGGTACCTTAGAGCTTGCATGCCCTAATGGAAAATTATTCGCATTTGATGACAAGCTCACATCATTGGCCTTCGATCGGGTGATTTCACGGGTGTTCGACTTCAGCTCACTATTCACAATTCATGGATTGTACTAGTAGTACCTTGAGGACCATTGTCATCATTGGTGGTTTCTCTCGTGTCTATTAACAGTTTACATCATTGACTGGTAATTAGGCGATTTTCATGCATGTTCGACTTCAACTCATTTATTCACATGCTTGAAATTGTACTTGATCGGGTTGTGACAGAGCACAAGAACCTGGATTTTATTCTATAGAGTCTAGTTTGCGAGGCGATATGATTTATCCAAGATTGGATACATGTTTTGTTTATATGGATGGTTGTGACCATACCATGAGTCTATATGTGATCCTTCTCAGATGGATGGCTGCTGCCATACTGTAGTCTCTTTTACAGATGGTCGCGTCCATACCTTGATTCATTATTTTCACTAGAGATTTCAGTTATGTATATGTATCTATGCTTTATTTACAGTTCTCCTGACGGCAGCATCGGTTCCTTGCACGTACTTGTAAAGAATTTCACCCCTCACTTGTGTTCAGACTTCATACTTTAAGGGGCATCTATTACAGAGTAATTTGTTAGTGCCCTTGTACTTCCCGTTCCTTGATCCTGGAGGACCTATACAGTGACCCTTGTGTACTTTCAAAGCATGGAATACATACCCCTGAACTACACTTTTTCTACCAATTCATATCCCTTTACAATTTTTCTGGAAGATCCCTATTTAAACTTGGTTTTCAAGGTCAGTGCATTGTCTCCGTGTCTGACCCACGCCAGTAGCAGAGATTTTCACTGAGACCCGTGTCGATCGATGCTCTATATTAATGTTGGACCAGCGTCGATCCTCTTTTGGAAATTTTTTTAAATAGAAAGGAAGCTTCTGCAACTAGAAGCTTTGCGAGGCGACAAGCTGGAAGTTTTTTTTTGAGGATATGGCCGAGGAATTCCCCTTTGGGCTTCTTGTTCCCAAGAAATAGAAACTACTCCAAAGGATAAGCTCTTTTCCCATTATTTGAGGGCCCATAACCTCGTCCTCCATTGTCATATAAGGAGACCTCTTTCACCTCTGCTACCTTAGTGTGAAAGTGTGAAAGTAGAAGGTATACAATAGTGACTGCATTAAATTAGTTGATTTCATAGCTCTCTACTCTTAGTCTACTATGATCTTAAGGTTATAGTGTATTTCGTAGCTATCTTCTATGACTCTCTTGCTATTTAAATTGGAAGGTAGGTATGGTTATTACAATTATCTTTCTAATTTCGTTATAGTTTAAATATTACACTGGAACTTCTCCTGAGAGGTGGGAAATTTAGGAGCTTTGGAATTGTATGGGAAAGTTACCTTTTTAGTGAGAGTTGCAGTGGGACCTGAGGATAATTATGGGAGCTTTGAAGACTTATTTTGTTTATTTTCGGATTTATAGCAACTGAATTGGCACAAAAAAACCTCCAATTCCTACCAAACCTTCATATGGTTTTGCACGTTGATTTGTCTATGCAGCTTTTGGGTGCCCATGAAACTTCAAATTTAGTTATAGTATGGTAGGGAATTTTGTGTCTGTTTCACATTAAGGGTCCATGTTCCCTTAAATGAGGTTATCTAAACATGGTTTTTCTCCAACAAATATTGAAATATTCGTCTGTATGAGTTGGAGGAATTTAGTCCTCCTTTACTTCAAATAAAATCACAATGATTTCAAATACAGTAGGAAACCGAGGATTTGTTTTTACCATATTTATACAGTGTGTGAAAGGAGCACAAACCCATCTAAATTGGGGATTGATATCCATTTCAAGGTTTTGATAAACTAGCCTTATTCATTTGCTACCTTCTTAACTTAGGAAGAGGTAAATATCATATCGAGGTTTAGATATTGTTACAAAGTAATTTGTCACTGTCCCTGTACTTCCCATTCCTTGATCCTGGAGGACCTATAAAGTGACCCTTGTGTACTTTCTAAGCATGGAATACATACCCCTGAACCAAACTTTGTCTACCAATTCATCTCCCTTTACAAATTTTCTGGAAGATCCCTATATAAACCTAGTTTTCAAGGTCGTTGCATTGTCTCAGTGTCTGACATGCACCGATAGCAGATATTTGCACTGAGACCCACGTCGATCGACGCTCTGTCTTAATGTCGGACCCGCGCCGATCCTCTTTTGGAAAGTTTTTTAAATAGAAAGGAAGCTTCCGCGACTAGAAGCTTCACAAGGCGGCGAGCTGGAAGTTTTTTTTAAGGATATGGCTGAGGAATTCCCCTTTGAGCTTCTTGTTCCAAAGAAATAGGAAATACTCCAAAGGATAAGCTCTTTTCCGATTATTTGAGGGCCCATAACCTCCTCCTCCATTGTTTTATAAGGAGACCTCTTTCACCTCTATTGCCTTAGTTAGAATAGAGAGAAGAAGCAATCATAGCTTCGAGAGAATAGTGCAGAGTGTTATCGTTTTTGTGTGTTAAGAACATATTGAGATATTAGACCTTTGTGTATGAGGGTGTTGCAAACGTGCTTGGATATGGACCTGCCGAAGGAGAGCCTCAACATCAAGGCTTGGTTGTAAACTCCCCTTGTCTTTATCATAATAAAATGCAACTGATGTTTTTCTTCCACTCTTGTTTACATTTATAATGAGATTTCTAGCATTCCTTGATCAGTTAGATAGGTTGTAATTGTTTTATGTTTGTTGTGATTTTACGCTTGTTGTGGTGTCTTAACCTTCTGTACAGGTAATCGAACATTGGTAGCAGCGTGCATCGAGCTTGAAGAGAGCGACGAAAGATGACAACATAGCATCAGGACAAGGTAGGTCATCTTCCTTACTCTGAATTTCATTTACAATCTAGGAAGGTAGATGTTAGTATGTTCCCGTAGTTGCTAGACCCACTCTAGGGCTAGAGGGATTGCCTCTGTCTGCAGAGGGGATTTACCTGGACAACAGATATTACTAGTATCCAAATTAAACCCACCCAATACACTGCCTAGATTCAATGCATTGTTACGTACACAACCACACACACAAAAAGAGTTGATAGATCACCCACCCTCTCTGCACTGACCTCAAGACACCTCACTTTCCTAGGTGCAATTATAATCTTCGTCTGGTGTTTATATGTTTCTATTATAATCATCATCTTGGTCTAGTGTTTATATGTTGCCATTTGAATTACAACTGATTATAAATGATATTATAATATTTTTTATTATATAATATTACCGCTCCGGTTAGTCATTTATTGTAAATTTTAGGGAAACTTCTAGCCGTTCCAGACACCTATACCCAAGTTCCCAACGTTCCAGAAACTCATGTAACATAGGTTTAAATAATATTAAATAAATAAATAATATAAATAACCTAAATATCAGAGACCATGATTCATTTTTGTTTTGGCATGAGTTGCAAAATGTAAGTTTAAGCTAGATACTATATTTATTGAGATACTATTTTAAAATTTAAAATTGAATATTAAGAAGAAATAATGTCTTTTATATAATTAAATTAAAATTTTTAAAAATATATTTATAAAAAAAAAAAAAGATGACAGAGCCAATAAATTTCAAAGTGAAAAGGCCTATTTTGATGTTTAGATTGAATGCCTAGGTAGATAAGCCACTAAAAGTATGGATGTTCGCAAAAAGATGTCCTAGGCCTTGATTGATTTTGTATGGATGTTCGCAAAAAGATGTCCTGGGCCATGATTGATTTTGTGACTAGAAAGCAGTCAAATTTTGAGGCCACTTGTTGTGCCCCTTCTTTTCGTTGTTCCAAGTGAAAATTCCATTGATGGTTGCAAGATCCACTAGGTGCAGGTTGACCATTTCATCTTGGAAGAGAGCAGAGTTTGAATCAAGTCGTGACCTTATGCCTCCATATTTCTCATCCAATGATTTGTTGAGATTAAAGTTGTTACCGAGGATCCAGTGTTGGGTATGGCTGCCCTAGAGGCTTATCCATAGGAGAGGTTGGTCCATATACATTTGAAAGAAAATGGGTCTCAACTAGTCCAATTAACCAAAATTAAACAATGAGGATGGAAATGCACCAAACATATTTAGAATTTGAATTTATTGGGTGTTCCATATGATAGCAAGCCCCCGTGAGTGTTCTTGGGAATTTGTAGCAATCACATGGAAATCTCTACCCCTTTTACTCATTATATTGAAAATGGATTTTCTAAAACCAGTGTTATTCACCACGACTTCCATCCACATGGTCAATACACAAACAAATTGGTTAGCCTTTTTTTTTCTTTCTTAAATTCGAAAAAACGTTGTTCTATTAGGATAGCAATAATACATAAAAAAATACATCATCCAACGCTAATGAAAAAGATAGTCCATATACATCTGTGAGCCAGCAGTCCATATGCTAGATAACATCACATTTCAAAAAACTTGCATAGCCTATCTATGTATTGAAACATGCCACATAAAAAAAATTCAAACGATTATCATTCACCCTAGTTCCATGTTATCCTTTGTGAACATTACATATCATTGATTGTTTCGAGCCTAGAGCCACATTTCACACATTATCAGTATCGTAGATGACTTGTATAACAATGCAATTTTTACGTGATCTCTCGATGTTTTTGGGTGGCAAAGAATTACCGGAAAAACAAGTTATAACTGATTTGAACTTCGTCATTTTTAAATTAACTTGTTGTATTGTGTTGTTACAGATTCAATGAGGATGATCAAGGTTGAATATGATGGCTATTGCATAAAGAGATTTGTGAAGATTAAACGATTTTCATTGCAACAACAGTTTTAAGGATTTTTCAAGAAGTTCCCAAAAACTAAGGATATGCTCATGGTCAAAGATACACAGTGCATAGTAGATGACACGAAGGAGAAATATTTAGCTTTTCATTTGGATCTTGTGACCTCACATTGGAAATAGAATCTTCCTCACTTCCTATTTTCAAAGCCATGCATCGATCCTCTGTTAAATTTGGGGCGACCAAGTTTATTTGTAATCTCTATAATTCAAGAAAAAATGGATTTATAACCAAGGCCTTTGTATATTAAAAATGATTAATTTCTTTGTGAGGGAGGGGGATCGATCCCTAGGCGTAGGAGAGCGCTCAGGCTGTAGGCTATTGTGAAATAAGGAAAGATCTAGCATTTGGAAGCTATGGAATAAGCATTTGAACTCTGGTTTTAAGTACTTTTAATTTGTTTTCATACAATTGAAATTGATTTACTGTCTTGTTATCTTAATATTCCAT
Organism: Pinus albicaulis; assembly: GCA_034641835.2. Taxonomy (NCBI): domain Eukaryota; kingdom Viridiplantae; phylum Streptophyta; class Pinopsida; order Pinales; family Pinaceae; genus Pinus; species Pinus albicaulis. The sequence goes on along the minus strand of JAXQQM020080726.1, from coordinate 91,938 downwards.
CGTTGTTGTTGTTTTATTTTGGGATTTTTTTAGTAACTTGGTTTCCTGAGAAACTCTGAATTGATAAACACCGTTGTTTCCCTGTGTGAATACACAATTTTTTACAAGATCTTCCCTTTACTATATTATTCCTGTCATATATGGTCATTGGATTCAGTTAGCCTTTCAATTGGGCATCGAGGTATAATTGTAATTTGATTCAGTTAGCTCTGAGAAACTCTGAATTGATAAACACCGTTGTTTCCCTGTGAATACACACTTTTTTAAAAGATCTTCCCTTTACTATATTATTCCTGTCATATATGGTCATTGATTCAGTTAGCCTTTCAATTGGGCATCGAGGCATATATGGTCATTGGATTCAGTTAGCCTTTCAATTGGGCATCGAGGTATAATTGTAATTATAATTGTAATTGGATTCATATGTTGACAGTAGAGTACCCCTAGATCTAATTTTTTGGAAAAGGATCTGCATTTTGAGGAGCGGAGTGTGCAGTGCGCAACTATGTTAGAGTCTTATGGGCTTTGGGGGTTCAGCAGATCCAGACCTTGCTGGAAAGCTTACATATGGAACTCCATGACTTGAAGAAGGGAAAAGCGGTTTGGTCTGACATACGTTCATAATTGTGGTGCATAAAGTGCAAACAAGAGGGCCACTATAAGGATCAATGTCATATTTTTAAACAATACTTGGGCCATGGGATGCTAAGTCTGATGAAGCGTGGGCCAAGTTCTGGACCAAGTATGGGACCAAATGTCTGGTGTAGCCAATGCCAGGTTGTAGGCCAGCACCCCACGAACTATTTCTATAAATTGTATAGCTCAATGGGACATGATGAAAGGAACTATTGAAGCTATGATTTGATGATGCAATAGACTCCTAGGGCGTACAAAATGCAAGTTTAAGGTCGCGAAGATATGGGTTTGCCAACTATGCGAGGATATTTCCAAGGCCGAGGGTGTGGCTGAGGAGGAGGCATTGGACGAGGCCAAAGACATATCATATGTTACAACTGTGGTAAACCTAGACACTTTTCCAGGAATTGTCATAATCATGCTGCAATTTCTTGTATGTATTGTTGCACATTTGATCATGAAATAAAATATTGTTTCGTATTTTTGGGTAAAATACAGGAAAAGTGAAATCAACGGCCTGCCCAGAATATACATATGATGAGATTCAAACCACACGAAGAATATCTAAGTGTCAATATAGTCACATGAAGCGGTGTAAATACTAGAGAAGACAAAGCGGAAGGAAATAATCATATGGAGGATACATGGATCCGAAAATCTAGAGAAAATATTAATGGGTTTGATGTACAGAGCAAAGAGAACCTTCATGGAAGAGAAGAAGAATTTAATGGCTCCTGGATATTTGACATAAACAACGTAGAGACAGTTGATTCCGTAGAAGAATAAATCGAAGGAGATTACTAAAACAAAGGAAGTTGTTCCATCCATTCTGAAGTCATTTTTGCACACATGTATGAAGTTGTTAAGGGATCAAAAAGTTGTGGAATGATTGCAGGAGCTAATTTAAAAATGAACTGGCAAAGAAGAACCACAACCTAAACAACGCATAATGAATAAGGTATACAAAAATAAGAAGAGAACCGACAAAGAAATGTGGTTAACTGCATAGATAGGAGATTATGAAATGGAGTAAGTAATTCTTGATCTAGGATCAGATGCCAATGTTTTTCCAATTCATACATGGGAAATAATGGGACAATCAAAGTTACAGTGGTCGTTGATTCAGCTAAGAATGGTTGATCAACAAAAATTATTCCTATGGGTTGATTTCATGGCATTGTGGTAGACATTAATGGTGAAAGTGTGTTATCAGACTTCAAAGCCATTGAGATTGCTGATGATATGTATTCCTCTTTGCTTGGATTCGATTGGGCTTATGATATGGATGCCATAATAAATATAAAAAGAAGAAAGATGGTATTCAAGAAGAATCGTACCAAGGTCGATATTCCTTTGGATCCCTATGAAGGAGCACAATATACAGAACCTGCCCATAATGAATATGGTGATATCGAAAATACCTATAAGATAATTACGCAGGACTAAGATCATATCAATATGACCGTTAATGGAAGGATAAGTTGGGAGCGTGATAACTCTTGTGTTTTGGACTCTGACGAAGAATTGGAGAATTGGAACACTGATTGCATGAATTTTCTACTAAGCGGTGTAATATAATTACCAGATCACTTCGCTGCGTCACATCAAGGTGCATGAATTTCCCTATTATGATGGAACTAGGGATGTTAGCTTATTTCTTGATGAGTTTGACAAGAGGTTCCTGGAGGAAAATTATATGAAGCTTTTGACTTCGCTTTAAGGTCCACCCCATCCAGGTGGTGGGGCGCACACAGAAAACACCTAGGAGGATGGAAGGAATATCGAAGATTGATGAGGCTCAGGTTTGGGTATGAAAACACTAGGATCACGGAAAAGTACAATGGTAAGGATGATCCTCACAAACATTTGTCTTGATAGACTATGAGGTGGGGTGAAGAAACTCAACCTGAATGGGTACACATATTCTTCCACACCTTGGATATAATACCTCAGAAGTGGCATCTTGAAACCAAGTTGTGCCATGTCACCACAGATTGGTATGAGATGACTGAAGTGTTATTATTAACCTATGGCTTTGCAGATGTTTGGGATTGTCTTAATGATTCTCTTTAGGAAGTCGAAAAAAAAAAAAAAAATCTGAATAACCACAGAGCCAACAACTTCGGTACAACCTAACTAGGCTGAGAAGTTGGAATTGGCTTGAGAATGTTATAATGTGAGTGCAGAAGAAGACAAAGAAGATCCATGCAATGTCAATATTCCTGAATAATAAGGAAAACGTGAGGTTGCAGGTCCTGAAGTAGAGATGCCTAACATAGCACAACCTGTCAAGACTCGGCAAGTCAACATACGCTCAAAAGTGGAGCCCAAGTTCACAAAGATTGGACTTCATTGCAGTATAAGTATTGCGCAGGCTGCAGGATCATGGCACAGTTGGAGGGAAGTACTCCACAAGGGAGGTTTTGATGCAGTTCATCCAGAATATGACCAATGGAGCAAGAATAATTGATTTAACAAGGACTTGACTGTTAAAAGGAGCGAGAGGGATGTATTTAATGGGCCTATCTAGGAAAAGTTTCCACCAAAATGGAATTTATGAGGAACATATGAAGGAGATCATGGAATTTGAATTTAAAATTTTCTATAAATATGGTACCTCGCTCCACATTCGAACACTCTGTGCTCTGAGCATTCAACTTGTGATTTTTCGCCTGAGAGATATCCGAGTGTTTCACTGCATCTATGGCAAGAGTTACAAGGACATTGAGCAAGAATTCCTTAGATGAGGGTTAGGATACATGATGATGGTTATGCCACCATCCAATGTAATAGGGCCGAGGTCACCTAGAAAACAGACCACCACAGGAGAAGAACCATATAATAAGTCGAAGAGTCCAGTACATTGAACATCGCCCACGAAGAAAATTCCAAAACAATAGTGGTCTAAGGCGACACAGGATAAGTAGAGGTAGCCCATCGAGGTAGAGGAATCGGAAGAAGAAAAATTTATGCCTGAAGGCCTTAAAGATATTGATGCCGAGGAGGTGGAACCTGTTTCTAGGTTGCCCCCATATATTCCACCAAGGAAGTCGACAACTACGAAGCCCACGAAGGACCTAGACGTAGTGAAGTATAAGATATTTACACCCTTGTTTCCTGAAGAAGTACCAGTTGAGGGATATTTACAGGTGAAAGCCACAGCTGCGCATGGAAGACTGGGATTTCAATGCTTGCGGTATATATCCTTAGTTCAAGCCAAGCTGTTATCTGCGCTCTGTATATTATGAAGTTGCGGGAGTGAAAAGGGTAGAGCCAATGAAGTGGGTGGCAAGAATTGAGAATGCATGGTTTCTAAACATGTTATATGTTTTTCACTTTGGGAATAGTATTATCAATACAATATGTGTGCGCCATCTGCTAACCCTAGTGCACGATGATAGTCTATGGTTGGGGGAAAGAGTCCCCATTGATTCAATGTTGATTCAGAGAATCACTTTACTTCCCTATAAAGGATTGGACCTCGCCGAAGCATTTGTGGGCAAGGATCAAGATAATAAGTTGGACGACAAGATTAAGTAGGATTATGACCTCATAAAGGGAAACAGGGGAGATTCTGTTAACTCCATTATGGATAGGTCGGTACGCTTTGTCACACATGTTTTTGAAAGAAATATCACGCGAAAGCGTCACATAGAAGAGGTTTCAGAGCCAATAGTGATCTGAAAATGATTGCTAGTTATTGATGTGCTAGTATCATAACATATATAAAAATTTATTTGCTTAGTTTTACTTCTCCTTCATAGGTTTGTTTATGAGCATGTGATTTTCAAATCATTGTACTTGGTGAAATTATGAGTTTTTCATAAGCTTAAAAAGCATAATTTAAATGACATAACAAAAGAAATATTAAACACAACAAACAAACATAACAAATCTTAACACACAGAATTTTGATAAAGGAGTTCACTCCTCCTGGGCTACATTTCCTTGGTCTAGATTCATAGCGTGGGCCTTTATATTAGCTTCAAGTGTGCTCAAATTGTTGTTACAAGCTTCAGAACCTCTTGAAACCTATTCCAATGAGTTTAAACATCATAATAACCCAAAAATGACTATTTTTTTGCTGAATTTGGACTCTGGATGCTCTGGCAATGACCCCAAAACCTCGTGGCCCTAGCCTCAAAAAATTTCAAATGCACTAAAACGCTTGTAGATAACCTTTTCTGCCTCTGCAACCTACTTCATTGAGTTCCCATCATGCCAATTAGCCTAGAATGCCTCTTTCTGAGCTCTGTTTGGGCAAAAATTGGATGATTTATGACCAAAACTGCTTTTCCCCAATTTCTCCACTAAACTTGGAGGAACTGCGAGTTAAATTTCTAAATTTAGAAATCCTGCCATAAATGGCGTGATCTCCTAAAACTCTGCCAACATAATCCGAGATTATATTATTGGATAAGCATGTCTTAAGTTTAAGATAAACGCTGAGTTTAAGGATAAGCGCGTTTTAGCGCTAATCACGTTTTAACGTGGTTAAATGGCATTTTAAAACTTAATTAAACGGGTTTAAAAATCTATCGGTTCATTCGTTTAAGCGCTCAGTTCTGTACTGTGGCCATATGGGGAGGGGTCTATCCCCCTCCAACCCCCAACTGCTGGACTATCAAACAATAAGTTTATGCAGAGACCTTAGTGGTTAAGAACCACATGGTAGGAGAGTTGGTGTAAAGTGCAGCTGGCAGGCGGAAGGTCGTGGGTTCGACCCCCACTCCGCCATAAAAAATTTACAAGAATTTGCAAAGAGCTTTAGTGCCAACTTTAGAGCTCGCCTCCAAATTTGTCCTCCGTCAACTTTAGTTAAGGGCTCCTCCATACTTGGTTAATTCTGCCAAAAAGTGGGTTTCAAACTATATATATTATTCCACCATATCAAATTTAATGTCCAACCTTAGTGTGAAGTAATAATTCGACCCAAGGGTTGGAGAGGGCCCACCAGAGAGGACATGCACACCCTCTGGTTGGGTTGTACTCAAACCTTAAAAAAAAATTCAAATTTAAACATAGGAAGAATATTGGAGGTCATTGCTCAATTTCTCCCTTCACAAACATATTCTGACGAATCTAGAGATGACACTTGTCACGGTTCCACTGGGTGCAATCTGGAGAATATTCCCTGTATTTCTAAATGTACCTGCCACATCACCCCTGTATCTGTTCTACTCCTTTTTTGTCTATTTTGGAAAGCGAACAACAGAACCATAGCTCAGTCATACGAACTTGGATTTTGATGAAACGAGTTGTGCCGGAATCCCGGCGACGAACTCTATCCGGTCGTTCAGGTTTGAAGAAATTTTGAGCAATTTAAATTTTTAGCTAAAACTTGAGCCTTAGATCATTCCTACCCACTAGAAGCCTTTTGCACCCAAAAGATACTATCAATTGTTCAGCAAGTCAAGGCACAACTCCCTCACTTTCCCAATCTCCAACCATTTGGCCTTTGAAGAATTTTGACCTTTGAGTCCAACTCTAAGGTATTCAACATTCCCTCTTCTTGAAGTTCTGATTCTTTTGTCAAGTATGAGATCTTGCTAAATTTCATCAAGATATTCTGGCGAGAAATCATCCATTGATGGCAACTGAACATGCTCTCCTTGATCATCAATCAAAGGAGGCTCAAGCATCTCAAATTCTCAACACTAACAACATGTGAAGAGTCATGATGGAGTGTGTCTTTCAAAGACATTTGCATACAATTGAGTTGATTGAAGCTGATACTTTTGGAGACCAAAAGTTTCCTTCTGGGGAGGTGTGATCCGGAAGGACCTTCGCACATGAAAAGGGATTGGTGCCATGATGATTTGAAGTTGGTGACAAGTATTTAAGTGGGTGAAATTATGCTTATGCATTTAATTATGCATTTTACTAAAACCCATGCATTATTAATATAAATGGTTAATAATTGTGAGAGAATTTTGTCTCACATTATTCATTAATGGAATTAGGGAAATTGGTTTTATGTGAGAAACCACCTCACACTAATTCTCTATTTTTTCTCAATTATAGGATGAGAGAATCAAGGGCATGGTTGGAAAGTCTTTAGGTGGTTTTGAAAGTTTTCCCAATTATGAGCCTGAGATAGTTGGAGGTCCTACTTTCATGGACTTTGTTTTTCCTTCCTTGTAGTTAGGCCCTGCAATTGTGGGTCTTGTAATTAATGCTCTTTGTTGGAGAGTGGGTGATGAAAACTATATATATTCCTTATGTAAGCCATGAGAAGGAGGATAAGACAGGAGAGAATACTTAGCCATTGAGAGCCATAGTGCTTGGTTAATGCTCGGCCAGAGAGCTTGAATGTAAGAAAACTTACTTTGACGAAGGAATATAGAGGATTTGCATTCCAATTGAAGTAGATCTGGAGATGTAGCCCCAGAGAGATGAAGGGGTGAACTCTGTTACCAATTGGTTGTATCTCTTTTATGTGTTTTGTTCTTCTTGATTATGTGAAGTTCATTTAATTATGTTTATGTGAACTAACATGCTCATTTAAGCCTGTATAAACCATAGTAAATTAAAATATCTTAGTACCATACACAATGGTTAGAGTAGTACTCGACCCGTGATCAAGTCAAGTGGTATCATAGCAGGTGACTGCTTTGCAGGATGAGAAAAGGAACAAAGCATGCTGAAAGACTGCAAGAGTTGCAAGAGATAAATGGAAGCCTTCAAGCCAAAAATGTAGAATTGCGAATATTATTGCTTGATAAGCAGGAGCCTTAGGAGATGTTATGAGCAGAAGAGGAGATATTGTCTAAATTGAAGAAGGTTGAGATGACAGAGGCTGCATCTCAAACCAAGGTATATGATTTCAATTCATGTTATGTTCTCTTTCAATATGAAAATAATGTTGGCATGAAAATCCTCACGAAGATGGTGTGTAGTGGAGGTGGACTCAGCATAAATGGTCAAGGAATCACCAAACCATTGGAGGTTGTACCAAGATAACCATTTGTAAGTTTGGGTTATGGACAGGAAGAGAAAGGAGAATTCTTGAAGGTAGCTGAAGAAAAATCCATCTCTTCATCACCTGATTCTAAGAAGGAAATCAAGCCACCTAGTCCTCATTATTTCAGGGAAAAGTCAACATAAGACAATCATTCAAATTCTTCTTTTACATATAAGAGAAGTGATCTCTTCCATATATCTTCTAGTCGTGATGTAGCTAAGAATCATACAAATAAAGAGTGGGTTAAGAAGACAGATGTGCCCACAAGAAGGGAGACCAAGAAGAATGGGAACCTTCTGAATCCTCCTATCATGAAGACACAGTTGAATGGGAAACGACATAATTTTTGCAGTTTCTGCAAAATCAGTGGCCACTGGGAGAGTAAGTGTTGGAAGTTTCACCCCGAAATTCACCACAAGTAAAGCAGACATGTGGTGAAAGATCATGTGAAAAAGGCTCCATCCATTCAAAAAGCACGATTACAAGAAGAAAGTGCTTGGTGCCGGTTTGGTAAGCAGTTTATAATGTTTCTGTAAGTTATATTCATGTTCTTTTGCAAAATTTCTAGTTTTATGGGGGCAGGTATCCCTCTCTTGATGGAAAACACTCAAAACTTTTCTGATTAAAACTAAACAAATGATGATACCATTGCAACGAGATCAACGAGAGGAATCCGATGGTGCTTGAATAACATCAAACGGCCTCCGGATGGAAAATTTATTGCGACTTGAAATTTTATCAAAAACAAGGAAATAAAAGGCTGCCCTTTCACAGCTTTGGAATCCTTGCAAACATCAGGTTGCTTAAAATATCCATCCATTGAGGATCGATCGATCAGAATCATTGATCAAGTTTGATGTAGAGCTCCCATCGATCCTTCCATGGGAGGGTTCTGTTTCTCCCTCAGTTTCTCATGCCACAACTGGATCGAATCTTGTCACAGACTTTCAATTTATTTTAATTTATCGATTTGATCTAGTGTAACTTTTTTTTGAAGGTTGGTGTTTAATGGATCTATGGTGCTGCCACACCTCTGGAGGTTCTGGATGTTTCGATTGTTTCTTCTCGTGGTTATTAGTGGATTAGGTGCTTCTCTGATTTTAAAGACTCCATTGTCCGAAAGAGGGGATGGAAACCTGAGGAAATCAAGGTTTTGAACATTAATTCGATTGACCCCATGGTTGGCCATGCGACACTCTACAAATTCAATATTCAGATTGATAATGACATTCTTCCCCTCAGACTCTCTGAGGACATGACTTATTGGGAGTTTATGGAAGATATTTCTGTCAATGAGGATCAAGAAGAAATAGAGGGGTCTAAGATCACTGTTGCTGAACGCCATCAAACAATTACACCAGTTTTAGCTCCCTTTAAGTTGGAAGGCCCTTTAGAGTTGTGGATACAGGATGCAGATCACATGCGCCTTTTTGTGTCACATGATGTTGAAGCTGGAATATTGAAGAAGGTAATGCTAGCAGACAGAGCTGTTGTGATTGTTAAAGGTGCAAGGGAATTCCATCTAAGGCAGCCGCTTCAGATGCCTCTACCCCAAGGTAGTAGCACAGAGGATAGCAACTTGCATTTTAGCTAGTTTGCACTGGCTTCCAAGTTAAGGCATGCCTCTGCCAATTATGGAAAACCATTGTCTCTGAGAATTGTAGGTCCTAGTCCACTTGTTGCTTCATCCATCAGCGAGCTGGATTCAACATCAAACAGGTTGAAAGTGAAAAGGATATCTCCAGGATTAGTTGAATTGATATCTCGCGAACATCATGAAACATCCCTAATGTAATTTGAGGCCTCCATCGATTCACTAGGATGTAATGATAAGTGGATGTGGCCTCTTCCCTCAATGAATAGTTCGCATCCTAAATTAAAGGGTTTTGATGAACTTTTGAGGGAAATATTGTGTTTTGTTGCACATAAGGAAGAATATTTCAAATTGATAAAGACACAAGATACATCTGCAACATTTATCAAGGTCCAATTTGAATTAGAGAGGAAATTGGGTAGTGACATGTTCAATTCATATACATGGCCTGAGTGGAGAACAAAGTCGTCTTTTGAAAGGTTACAGTTTGAACTGATAGCAAAGCTTGAGGGAGACAAATTCTTACCTTTGAATCTATAGCAGCTTGAGACATTTAAACCCATCGAAACATACTCAATGAGATCCTTCGCAGCACAGAGATGCATGCACCGAACAAGGACTCATTATGTGGCACAGAGGAGCTGATTTAGATGAAAATGTCACTAACTTTGTGGAATTCGTGGATTATTTGCACACAACGAAAGGTGTATGCGGCCATTGGAGCATCTGAATGAATCAGAGTTGTATTGGTATTCTGTTGATCGTTGCGGATTGTAGGATTTGATACCACAAAATCAGTATTCGGGTGAGAAGAAATCATGGAGTTGACATCCATGGTGCTCGCTATGGAGAACATGCCCTCCACTTGGTTCCACAACGACAATCTAGACCTCGTCTTCAATGCGTTTTGTCAGTGAATGCATTACATTAAAAGAAGAAATGGAACGTATCAAGAAAGTAAGTGGTGGCCGGTGTGTAGGAACACTGAAGCTATTATGTTTTTATCATTTATACTCTCATCCCATCTAAATTTAAAATTCAATTGCGAGATTGACATTGTCACAACTGTGGTTTATTCGGATTAGTTTATGAGCACAAAACCATAGGGCTCTTTAATGCCTCCAGCTAAACGTAGCAGATTTTAGTTTGAGTGCAACAAAAGAAACATGGAGGCCTTCAGGTTAAACTCATTTTTATTTTTTTTGTGCTTTGGTATGTGTTGTAATGAGGGATGGAGGCAATGGGAAAGAGATTCGGGTCTCAAATTTGGGAGCTCTAAAAGAAATGATGGCTTATCACAGATTGTTGAGCTCAATTATCTAGAGGATCTCCTCAGCGTTCTGTCAATGAATGTTGGTAGTTTGTCAAAGCATAAAAGCCCAGTCCAAAATGATGCTAGAGCTCAAAAAGACGTGGTAAATGTTGGTCGGCCAGAGAGGTCAGATCGTGTCCATTTATCTGGTCTGATTGGCCAAACTGGTAGCACATCAAGACGAGAAGTAATTTTTAGTAGCAGGAAAGCAATTGAGTTTGATGTTGATTCATCATAACTTACATATTATTAGGGATTGTTGTTGCATATTATGCTCCACAAAGACAGGGATGCTTGAATACTGTGGAGAATAATTACTGCACATCTAAGCGGAGTGGTGTCCACTATCTTGTAATTCTCAATATTGTTTTGCGGTGATTTTTTCATTATGTGCACTACTTCTCGGGCCAACTATCCTGACTGAAGAAAGTGATTGCTCGAGTATATTATTCTGGTGCTATGAAGTTATGTGTTGGGTCCTTGTCATCTTATTTGGTGGCACTGTATTTTTCTTAAGGCACAAGAAAACTGTCATTCTTGATGTTGGTGCCTTTCTTGCATAGAAATTCCAATACCAAGGTGCTTCTCGCCTGCTTCACTGACATTGGGAAAGAAATAGCTACATTATCCCAGAACTCCCACTCTGCACCAGATTTATTTGGAATGAAGGGGATTCATGCTTTGGGAATCTGCTATGGTCTACAACTCATTGTCAAGATGATGGGGGGTGAAGTCAAGCTTGCCAAATCCAAAGTGTATGGGAGAATGGGGATCCACATGCACTAGGGGTCGAAGCTATATGATATGTGGCACATTTTGAACAAAGGTGGAATTTTTATTTTTTTTAATTTTTTTTTCACCATTTGTGCTCTTTTTATGTACACATTATTTAAAAGGGGGGTTTGAACAATTTGTATTTTTTCACTTTGTGCACATACTGGGCACATTAAATTATTTTCTAATTGCTATGTAAAAGGCCATAATTGCCATCATATTTTGGCATTGGAAATTTTGCATGTAATTTTCCGAATGCCATGTAAAAGGCCATAGTGGCCACCATAAAAGTCATGATGTAAAGCTAATTATAAAGCATTGTAAAAGGCTTGTTTAGCCACTCTTATGTGAAGGAGAGTGAGAGGTGTATTTTTGCGCACTAAGCCTTGTTGGCTTCTTTGTAATCGGGTTAAATGAGGTGATGGCCTAAGCCATTTTGGCATGTAAACTTGACCAATGAACTCTTGGCAAGTGTTCCAAAAGATGTAAACAGGTATGATCAGCTACATGTTGTATCTTTTGGGAGATGTGGGATTTTTCATTCTGATTATGAAGGACCATGGTGAAGGAATCTTGAAGGGATGTGCCTTTTCAGGCATTTGCGCTGCAACAGTTGCGGGTGTTGGCATTATGTTCCGATTCCAAAGTATGACAAGTGAAGGAGTCATGATGGAGTGTGCCTTTTAGAGACATTTGCATATAGTTGAGTTGATTGAAGTTGATACTTTTGGAGACCAAAATTTTCTTTGTGGGGAGTTGTGATCCGAAAGGACCTTCACGCATGAAAAGAGCTTCGCGCCATGATGATTTGAAGTTGGTGACAAGTATTTAAGTGGATGAAATTATGCTTATGCATTTAATTATGTATTTTATTAAAACCCATGCATTATTAATATAAATGATTAATAATTGTGAGAGAAATTTGTATCACATTATTCATTAATGTAATTATGGGAATTGGTTTTATGTGAGAAACCACCTCACACCAATCCTCTATTTTTTCTCAATTATAGGTTGAGAGAATCAAGGGTATGGTTGGAAATTCTTTAGGTGTTTTTGAGACTTTTCCCAATTATGAGCCTGAGATAGTTGGAGGTCCTAATTTCATGGAATTTTTATTTCCTTCCATGTATTTAGGCCTTACAATTGTGGGTCTTGTAAATAATGCTCTTTGTTGGAGAGTGGGTGAGGAAAAATATATATATTCCTTATGCAAGCCATGAGAAGGAGGAGAAGACAGGAGATAATACTTAGCTATTGAGAGCCATAGTGCTTGGCTAGAGAGCTTGAATGTAAGAAAGATTACTTTGACGAAGGAATATAGAGGATCTGCATTCCAATTGATGTAGATCCGAAGATGTAGCCTCAGAGAGATGGAGGGGTGAACTTTGGTACCAATTGGTTGTCTCTCTTTTATGTGTTTTGTGCTTCTTGATTATGTGTAGTTCATTTAATTATGTTTATGTGAACTAACATGCTTAGTTAAGCTTGTATAAGCCATAGTAAATTAAAATACCTTAATACCGTACACGATGGTTAGAGTAGTACTCGACCCGTGATTGGATCAATCACCAACTTGGAATTTATTATCAACCTGGTGTTTTTCATGCCTTGCCTTGTAGCTGCTTTGACTCTTTTCAAGTTTCTCTTGCACTGTGTGATGTACCAGCTGAATTTCCTCAATGAACTTTCTTGCCTTATCTATGTCACTATGTCCATCTATAGCAACATATTTCTCAAAGATAAAGTCCAATGGAGATCTTGGCAAGTAGCCAAAACATGCCTCAAATGGCAATGTACTTGTGGAAGAATGTTTTTCCCAGTTTATGCATGTTGTATGTAGTGTAACTATTTGTCCCATAACTTGGGATGCTTGCTGTAATAGCCTCTTAGAAGATGAATAACAGTTCTATTTACCACCTTTGTTTGACCGTATTTTTGTGGATGAAATGTTGTACCTTTATTCAAATTTGTATCCATCATGTCCCATAATTTTGACCAAAAATTCCCAACAAATCGAGAATCTCAATCACTTACAATAGAAGTAGGAAGACCATAATGGATCCATACATTTTGAAAGAAAATATTATCAGTTTTTTCAGCTGTAACAATTTTCTCACATTCCATCAAAATACACATTTTGTTGAATGTATCTACCACAACATACAAATAATCATGACATTTCCTTGACATAGGAAGGCCTCCTAAAAATCCATTGAGATGCTCTCCCAAGGATGAGAAGGAACCAGAAGTGGTGTGTACAAACCAAGCTTCCTATTTCTAGGCTTACTTGTTGCACATAAATAACATCCTCTAATAAAATGAGAAACACTTTCATTCATGCATGGCTAATAACAATACCTTTGGAGATGTGCTACTGTTTGGCCTACTTCGAAATGTCCTGCAATCAATGAAGTGTGTGCCTCCCTTATGATAATGTTTCTTTCTCCCTGTGGAATACATAACTTGCCCAAGTGATACAGCAAATTGTTATGCACATGATAATCTAACTCTTCACTTTTTTTCCCCTACTCAAGTTCTCATACACATCTTGAAAATCACTATCATTGACATACTCTTAAATGTAACTTTCATGCATAATAGAATTGTGCTTGAGAACAATAGATGAATTTACAATAGGCCTAGAGAAAATATTAGCTACCTTATTGTATATTCCATTTTTGTACTTGATAACCAAGTGAAATTGTTGTAGAAAACCTATCCACCTAAAATGTCTTGATTGCTACAACTTGGACTGTGATTGTAAGTACTGCAATGGTTGATGGTCAGTATGGATAATGGTCTCTTTCCCCATCAAGTAATGCTTCCATTTATTTACACTTTTTACCAATGCATATAACTCTTTATCATGGGTAGGATATTTAGTCACAGGTCCATTAAAAGTTTCAGAATGAAATGAGATAGGCTTACCATGATGCATGAGAACTGCTCCCATATCATAATCACTTGCATCTGTTTGGATCTCAAATGGCTGTCTAAGATCTGGAAGTGCTAGAACCAGTGCTGAAATTATCTTTTTCTTTAAAGCATCAAATGATTTCTGCTACAATCTCCCCAGTGGAAGACTTTCTTTATGCTTTTCAATGCATTTAACGAAGATGCAATGGAAGAAAAATTAGCAATGAATTTCCTCCAATACTGTGTTGCCCCTAAAAAGCTTCTTACTTCGGTAACTGTATTGTGCTTGGACCAATTCAAAATTACCTCAACTTTGGAAGGATCAATCTTCAATTCACCTCCTCCAACAATGTGTCCCAAATATACCAATCAATTCTTACCAAATTTTCACTTTGACATCTTAAGAAACAATTTCTCTTTTATCAAAACATCAAGTACCTTGTTCACATGCATGACATGTTCTTCCCTTGATTTTTTGAACATGAGTATGTCATTTAAGAAAAAAATGACAAATTCATATAGAAATGGTCTAATTACATCATTCATTACTCTCATGAAAGTAGTTGGTGCATTTGTTAAGCCAAATGGCATAACTAACCACTCATATAATCCTTGTCTAGTTTTGAAAGCAGTTTTCCAAATGTCTTCTTCAGCTATCCTAACTTGATGATAACCACTTCTCAAATCTAAATTAGTGAAATACTTTGCATGCTTTAACTAATCAAGAAAATCGTCAATTCATGGGAGTGGGTAGCGATTCTTTACCATGATTTTTTTTAGTGCATGGAAATCGATACACATGTGCCAAGTCCCGTCCTTCTTTTGAACCAAAACTAGTGGTGAACCACATTGTGATGTAGATGGGCGTATGATACCTTTATTCAGAAACTCTTCGATTTTCTTCTTGATTTCAAAACTTTCCATAATTTACATGTGATACATACCAATATTTTGAAGTGGAACATCCTGCTGCAGCTGAATCTCATGCTGAATTCCCCTCTTGGGTGGTAACCCCTTTGGTTCTTGAAACATCTTGCCATGTTGACTTAACACATCAAACAAATCTGATTTCAATTTGTCATCAAATCCATCAAAATATTCATAGTCAACATCTTCCTTTTTCTTGTTCATGAGAAGCATAAAATTTTTACTTGCATTTACTAGCCTCTTCATTTGCCCTGCATTAACTAAAGAGATATTCAGTTTCTTGCGATGATCTATCACAATATACTCCACTACATCTTTGATCAAATGATATTTGTTTTCATGATGGTAAAAGATCGCTTTCCTATCATACAAATATGGACTACCCAAGATAATCCCTGAAATTTCAAGTGGAACCACATCTAACTCAACTTCATCGAAAAAGTTTGTAGTAATAGCAAATCTGAAAATACATTTCCTTGTCAACTGTAAATTGGCATTGTTAACTATCCAACCCAAAAGGGTATGTGTTACACCATTTTTTGGTCATCTAACCCATTATCATTAGATGAACCCAAGTACACCATGTAAGACCAATTTTACCCAAGTAAAATTGCTTTCACCACATTTGTTTACGTTTCTTGGTCATATTTAACCCAAAACAAGGTAATCAATTAAATAAATCATTATTTATTTAATTATTTCCTAAGAATAAGTTATTTAAATCATTATTTAAATAATATTCTTAGTTAACTTTGACTAAATCACATATAAATAATTAAATAAACCATTATTTATTTAATTATATTCCCCTCATCTCCCTTAAAATAATAAATAAATCATTTATTTATTTGTTATTTATAAATAAAGGAATTGACCCAAGTCAAAAGTCCTTTTCCCTCCAACAAACATAATAAAAAATTCCTAAAGGGTGATTCTAGAATTTGATTAATAATATTTTATTCATGCACCGAGTTCTAGAACACCCCGATATTTTGTTATAAATAGGAGGGTTTTCCCCATTCATTAGTCATCTCCATTGCATTAGATCACAATAGATCTACTCTTGGTCACCATTTCCAGTTGTTTGCATTTTGAACTCCCATTGAGTTCCATGTTTGTTAGGGTTTTCCACATTAACCAAAGAGAGGAATTTTAGATCTAAAACACTGAGGACTTCCAAGAACCCATCCCACTGAGGAGAACTGGAAAACACCTTTCTTGTTTTCCTCTCAGGTGCCCCATTCTTTAATATAATATAAGATTATTTTTATACATTGTTCTTGTCTTGTTCATTGGATGCATGGAGCCATTTTATATCTTATCTGCTTAATATCTTTTATGCTTAGATCTAATTTTATGCAGCAAACTTAAAGATATTTTGCAGCCATACTTGATGTTAGGGCTACTTGATATGCATAGCTAAAGTGATCTTTTACGACGAAAGAATCATACTAACAATTGGCGACTCCACACGGGTTTTCTTTTGCGACCACTGTCGTTTTCTATCTTCCTGCATATCCAGCTATTTTAGACCGTAAGGTTTCTCTTCCACTTTTTATTTTTCCTATTTTTTCCATTTTTATGCTATTTTTCCCCTCTAAAACCCTCAAACATTCAAATTTCTAACTTTCGTGTGTTTCTGGCCTTTTTGCGCAGGTGACCAACATCAGCCACTGCTGAGATGACAAAATTTTCTAAAATCTGCCGCCGCCAGACTCGAATCTGTAGGACGCACTTATCAGCCCAAAAAGTGCGACCTAGCCTGGAGGTCGCACTTTTCTGCCCTAAATCTGTGACCTGGCCTAAAAACAGGGCCAAACCTGCGACCTGCAATTTTTTTTTTTTCTGCAATCTGCCAGCACTTTTCTGGGTTTCACTGAAGCTTCTGTCAGGGTTTTCTAGCCTCTGTCTCCACCTGTTCAGACCTGTTGCTGATCTATTTCACCAACCTAAGTGGGACTCTTGGCCCTTAGGGCTTCAGTTCCCTCCACTTTTTGTGGGAGATTTTGTTGTTGTTTTCAGACGTCTGAATTTCTAGAAGTTTCAGCCTTATTTCAGATCTGATACCTCCTATTCAAATCCTCACAAGTCAACTTTTCCTCCCTTTCTATACACTGCCTTTTGCTTTGTTTGGGTTCATCTCTAGGGTCACCCCTTTGACCCCCTCTTTTTAGCTGATCTCCTATTTTCTAGCAGCAACCTTGCCCCTGCCTCTTTGCTACTTTCTGCACCACTTTCCAGCAGATTTCTCCATTAGATCCCAGTCCCTCCGGACCTTAGATCTATTAGTCTCTTGTTAGCGTGCTCTACTCCTTCTAGACTAGTTTTGAGAGACCCACCTTCTTAGGTTCAATTGCTGCCTTTTTAGTTGCTAATTTCCTGTTCTTTCAGTCTTATTTACTACAGATTTCTTTTCCATTACGCAGCACACTTTTTCTTTTTCTCTCAAAACGTCTGGGTTTAATCAATTAAAATTAACGCACGCCACACACTGACCCTAAGTGAAGAAGAGCCTGGTTAACACCGCCTAGAAAAGACTCTAAAATTAATCGACACTGCACCTCCTTGCCCTTGTTGCGTCTTGCTTTTGCACCTTGCTGCCCTTGTCGGTCTTTCTTCTTCCCGTCATCATTGCGCCTCCAAGGTGTCTCTCCCGGTGACTTATTGGCCTTCACCCTCAGTTTCCGGTTAGTCGACTTCCTCCTTCTCGTCGCCATCGATTAAGTCCTCCCCCGAGTCCACACTCCGACTCTTCCTCTGATTGTTCAGGTTCTCCCCGTCCTTCTGGTTCTCCCCCCTTTACCTCCACCATGGCTAGTTCTAGACCTAGCCCTAACCCCAGTTCTACTGCTGGGTCCACTTCTAGTGGAACCACTACGGGACCTACCTCGACTGCCCCTTTACTTCCGTATATGGTCGGCCTCAGTCTCCCCGACTTCAAGCAGCTTATCAATGATCCTATCTGCCACGATGTCAGTTGGCCTACTATGCCAACCAAGCTCCCCTCTGACATTCCCAAGTTCGAAGGCCTTGCTAGTGAAGATCCTTCCAATCATATCTAATCTTTCCACATGTGGTGCTCCTCTAATTCCATCAGAGATGACTCCATTCGTCTTCGTTTATTCCAACGCACCTTTACCGATGAAGCATCCAAATGGTATGTTGATCAAGCCACCTCTTCCCATACCACTTTTGCAACCATTGCCCAAGCCATTTTGTCTTATTTCTAGCTCCCTCTCTGATAGGACACTGGCACTGAAATATTGACCTCCTTTCAGCAATCCTCTTCAACACGTCTCTCCGCTCATGTCCAGGAGTGGCGAATACGATGAAGCTTATGTCGTGCTCTCCCCTTTGAAGATTGAGTTTACATGGATTGGTTCCTTCGCTCTCTCTTACCTCCAATTGGCAAAGATGCCGCCTCCCATTTCCCCCAAACCGAAGAAGCCACCCTTCAAATCGCCTTAAAATATGACCTTATCTATGCCCAGTCTGGTTATGTTTATACTGTCCTTCCTGATCTCCCCAAGCCCGGGGGCACTAACGCCTCCGGGACCTCTCACTCTGCCGACAGTATCATCGGAACCATGTCTCATACCTTTGCTCAACCTCTTACGCCCTATGGTTTTCCTCCCAGCGGGGCCAGCACCTCCAGCCCCTTTTCCCCACCCGGTCACCTGTATCCAAAATTTGGCATGCCTCCCCCTTTTACCCACTTTCCTGCTTACCTCAATGTTTCCCATTCTCACCCTTACCCTTATCCACAGCCTGGTGTCCCATCTCCTCCAGCATTTGGACCTCTCGCTCCCTTGCCTCCTCCACCCCCACAGCCGCACTTACTTCCCCCTCCAGGGCACGTCTTTGTGCAGCCAGGTGCAACTCCTCCTCTTCCTGCACAACGAAAGCGGAAAGGCACTCCCTCCGCTTCCGGTAATCATCGACCCAATCCTTCCCGTCTTGATTCTAACACTGCTGACCAGCCTCAGAGCTCTCAGCCCAAGCAAAACAGGCCACTTCGCACCAATAAGCCCTGTTCATGTTGCAGTGTTTATGGTCATTACACTCACGATTGTCCCCGGTTACCACAAATGCGGCACATGTGGGAGTCTCAGGCCACTGTGAAAGGACAACACTCTTCTCCTTCTATCCCTTCCCATACGGTGACTTCTCAACCCGCTATGTTTCCCGATCCTTTCCCTCAACAAGGACTCGTGGCCACCCAGTCACCTCATGGCCCGGAACCCACTCAACCTTCTCCTTTTGGTTCCTCTAATTACCAGATCCTCATGATGGCCTCAGACCAATCTCTCACCGCCAATCCTTCCCTTCAAACTCGGTCTCCCGTTCCTTCTACCCCCGAGTTCCCATCCTCGGGTCCTACTAAGTCTCTATCGACACCCAATTGCCCTTGCCAATTCCTCCACCCAACGCCAAGATTGATACCCAAATTCCTAAGGGCCCATTACACCGAAATGCTACCTCTGATCAGATTGCCCTAGATGCTGTCGACCCTACCGATGACCAGTTAATTGTTTTCGATCCCCATCAACTTGACCATCCCCCTCTTCCTGCGTCTGTTGCTTTCCAAATCTCGGTCCAAATCCAAAATGCCACTATTTCTCGATGCGTCATTGATGAGGGGGCATCTACCTGTGTCATGTCCACTTCAGTTTGGCAACAACTCAGCTCTCCTGCATTGGCCCCTTCCACGATCACCCTTCGTGCGTGGGATGGCCATGCTTCCCAGCCCGTCGGCCTCTTCCGCCGCTGTCCTATTACTCTTGCAGGAAAAACTGTGTGTGTCGACATTGAAGTGATCGATGCCCCTCTTGACTACAACATCCTCTTGGGGCATAGTTACACCTATGCCATGTCTGCCATCCCATCCGCAGTTTACCGCAAGATGTTATTCCCACATAATGGAAAAATCGTCACCATCGACCGGTTATCGTATCGTACCCCCAAATCTCATATTTCCCCTGAGCCCTCTATTTCCACCGCCACTACGTCTTGGCCCAGTGTCTCTCCCGGCCTCTTTAAAGACTCCTCCTTGCTCGGCACCTTTCTTGACCCACCTACCCTCTCTGACCCTAGCCTGGCAAGCGTTTGCATGATGCAATCATCTTGGGCTGACCTTACACAACCCACTTTGGCTAGTCAGCAACCTCAACTTTCCCCAACTCCTCCGGCTCCTAGCCCTTCACCCCCGCTAACCAGTCTTTTTCCTTCAGAATATCCCCTCCCTACTGGATCAATTCCGCCCGATTTCAATCCCCTT
Source organism: Pinus albicaulis (assembly GCA_034641835.2). Classification (NCBI taxonomy): domain Eukaryota; kingdom Viridiplantae; phylum Streptophyta; class Pinopsida; order Pinales; family Pinaceae; genus Pinus; species Pinus albicaulis. The sequence continues at coordinate 71,534 of JAXQQM020080726.1, read as the reverse complement.
GGCCCCTTCCCTCCTGGCCATTTTCCTGCTGGTCAGATTCCTTTCCTCGCTCCCCCTCCTGGAGCTTATTCCGTCCCTATCTTGGCTACCCTCTCCCTACCCAACTTGACCTTGGGTATACTCGTCTGGTATCTAAGCCCCCCTGCCCCTACCCTGCCTGGTCAACCCAAGTCGTATCTTGCTTTGACTCTGGTTCAACCAATACCCATGACCTCTTCCACTGCTCCAACACCTCAGTCTCCTCACCCAACACCTCCTCCTGTTACAACCATGTCCGGTAACAATAGAAAATATCATAGGGGGGCACCAAAGGACATGGTAGCGTTGACAACTTCCACCCCTCCTCGCCTTCCAAAACATCCCATCCAGTGCGCCTTGTGCGATGTTGTCGGCCACGCCACCCATACCTGTCCTGAATTACCACACCTCAAAACCGTGGTCAATGAAACGTTTCCAGAATCTGATATTCCCACGGTCCAGGTCACCCTCCATGGTTCCCTTCCCAAACTTAAAAACTTGCGCACCAATCACCCTTGTTCTTTATGCGACTTCCATGGGCATTATACCCACCTTTGCCCCCGTCTTGACAAGTATCGTGCTTCTTTGGCCACTTACCGCCAATTCTAAGCCGCCCTTGCCCATCCTCCTTTTTTAACCCCCAACCTGACGTCCACCCCAATTACCATTTCTCATCCTGATACTGACATGACCGAACCTTCCACCACTATTTCCTACCTTACCTCATCACCACGTTCCCCGGCATCCAACCCCTTAGCCCCGTCCCCCGCTGTTTCGCCTACCCACTCATCTATTGACCCCACTGTCACTTCTCATATCGACACAAACATAAGCCTTTCCCCTCAAGATCAGATATCTCATATTTCTACCTCTTCGGGTCATCCTATGTCATCCACTATTCCCCTCTTCCAATCCGATGAAGACATCATGGAAGCCATGACCGAACCTGACTTTCCATGGGATGATATGCACCATCGTGCATAATTCCTACCACATCAATCACATGACCAATATGCTCTCGAATCCAAAGACTTCATTCCCAATAAATTTGATTGGTTCAAAAACCCCATCCCTGCCCTTGACGCTTTTGAAGAAGGCAATATGGCTAACATCTCCCCTACCATCAAAATAGACATTTCTGTCAAACCAGGTATCGAAGAACACATCACCATGGGCGCCCACTGCACTCCGGAAGAAATTGAAGCCTACACCAAACTCTTCAAAGAATTCCGTGATGTTTTCGCTTGGTCCTACTCAGAAATGCCAGGACTCGATCCGGCCATTGTCGAACACCACATCGACACATGGCCTGACGCCATTCCAGTCCATCAAAAGTTAAGACCCATTCATCCATCTAGACGTGAAGCCATCAAAGCTGAAATCGATAAGCTCCAGCAGGCTGGTTTTATTTACCCCATTGAGTACACCACTTGGGTGTCCAACCCAGTTCTTGTTCTCAAAAAACAAGGCACCATTCGTGTTTGCACTGAATTTTGCGATCTGAAAAAAGCTTGTCCCAAAGACAACTTCCCCACACCATTTATTGACCAAATCATTGATGAGTGTGCAGGGCACGGAGTCTTATCCTTTATGGATGGCTTCTCAGGATACAACCAAATCGTTATCCGTCATGCTGATCAACTTAAAACCGCGTTCATTAGTCCGTGGGGCACTTTTGCATACCGAGTCATGCCATTTGGTTTTAAAAATGCTGGTGCCACTTTTCAACGAGCCATGTCTTATTGTTTCGATGACTTAGCTCATATTCTCCTCGCCTATTTAGACGACCTTACTGCACGTTCTAAACATCGGGCGCAACACCTACATGATCTGCGCACCATTTTCCTCTGCTGTCGCAAGTATAAAATCCGTCTTAACCCTTTGAAATGTGTCTTCTGTGTTCCCGCCGGTCGCCTCCTCGGCTTCATCATATCTGAAGACGGGATAACTCTTGACCCTTTGAAAGTTCAATCCATTCTTGAACTACCTATCCCTCGAACCTTACGACAACTCCAAAGCCTCCAAGGCAAAGCTAATTTTCTTCGCCGATTCGTTCCAGACTATGCGACCACCGCACATGGTTTCCTTCGAATTCTTCGCTCCAACACTTCTTTTGTCTGGGATACCTACGCTCAACAATATTTTGATGCCCTCAAACATGCTCTCACCTCTGCCCCCTTGATCCGTCATCCTGACGTTGACCAAGATTTCATCCTTTACATCTCCGCTTCCACCCATTCGGTTGCTGGTGTCCTTATTCAAGAAGATGATAACGGCCTCGAGCATGTGATCTATTATGTCAGTAAAAACCTTGCTGGCCCACCTGTGTCCTACTCACATGAAGAAAATTTAGCACTAATTGTTGTGTTCTCGGTCCAAAAACTGCGTCATTATATCCTCCTGCGTTCCACCAAGGTTGTGACTGATTCCAACCCCATGGCTTTCCTGTTGAGTCGACACATCCTCAGTGGGAAGTACGCTCGTTGGGTCATTATTCTAAAAGAATTTGACCTTGAATTTGTCACCCCAAAAAGTAAGAAAGGTTTAGCCCTCGCTGAACTCATTTCTGATTTTCCTACCAAGATGCAAGACACTCCTATTAATGATGCTCTTCCCGATGAACATTTATTTTCCATCACCACTAATGATCCTTGGTACGATGATATCCTTAATTACCTGCAAACCCAAAAGTTCGCCCTTCATCTTGATCACGCTGCTCGACGACGCATCCGACACCAAGCCTCTCGCTACCTTCTAATCGGCGACGACCTTTATCATCATGGAGTAGATACTGTCCTTCGTCGTTGCCTCACACACGTTGAAGCCGAACAAGTCCTCAACGCCTACCATATCGGTGCTTGTGGGGGCCACCTTTCCAGCCTTGCCACCACCCAAAAAATCATGTGCGCCAGGTATTTTTGGCCTTCTCTCTTCAGTGATTGCATTGAAGCAGTCAAACACTGTTCCAATTGCCAACATTTCTCCCCCAAGGCACGAGCTCCTCTCGCTCCCCTCCATCCTGTCATCACAGCTGGCCCTTTTTGCAAATGGGCCATTGACTTTATGGAATGTCGACCTCCCTCCGCCGGTAACCACAAATACATCATCGTGGCAGTTGACTATTTCACAAAATGGGTTGAAGCTATGTTGACATTCAACAATACAGTGGCCACCGTAGCCATCTTTTTCTTTAACCATGTAATCACTCGATTTGGAGTTCCAAAATAGTTAGTCTCTGACCATGGCCGACATTTCGAAGATGAGATCTGGCATGAGCTATCCTCACTCCTAGGTTTTGAGCACCAATATTCATCTTCCTATTACCCCCAAGGTAGTGGCCAAGTTGAAGCAGTCAACAAAATTCTTAAGACCATGCTTCCAAGAACGGTGAATAAGCACAAAAACAATTGGCACCTTATGCTCTTCCCTACTTTGTGGGCTTATCAAACTTCGGTTAAAACCGCCACTGATTTCACTCCTTTCCACTTTGTCTTCGGTGAGGAGGCAGTCCTACCAATCGAGTGTGAAATCCCTTCCCTTCACCTAGCCGTCGAACTCCTCCCTGATACCCAACCTCTAGAACAACGACTTATCATGCTCGAGCGTGCATCTGAAGACCTTTGTGTTGCATTGCAAACTCTTGAAGTGGCCAAAAAGCGCACCAAAGCTCAGTATGACAGAAAAGTACACCCTCGCCAATTTCAAGAAGGTGACTTTGTTCTAGTCTATGACCAAGCCCATGATACCCTTGGTCATGGGAAGTTCGACTCACTATGGCTCGGTCCTTACATTATCAGTAAAGACCTTGGGAAGGGGGCCTATCTTTTAGATGACTTTGAAGGCCACCCCCTTCCTAATCCTCGCAATGCACTCTATCTCAAAAAATATTACCCCTAGCATTTCCCGCTCGAAATGCACGTTTTATTTTTCTTGTAGATAAGCAGCATATATTTGTTTTCACATTTTGCTACTTCACCAGGACACCCGCTGTCCACGAATTTTTCCCTCACATCCCCTTAAAATCATATTTTCTCACTTACACCATAGTTCAGTGGGGGGCACCACTTTTCCCACACACTCCTCTCCGTTCGTGATAATTTCCATCATGAGTTACCAGTTTGTACTCATGATTTTTATGGTCCCCATTGGCCCCTTCCCTCATTTCATCATCATCCTCAGTTACGTCTGTGCGTTGCTCCACTATTTTCTCCCGTGCCTTACGTGAGATTCCCTTCCTACCTCACCTATGGCGGACCTACTTCTGTCGACATCAGCCCATTTACTCCAGAAGTTAGGTCTAGGGGGGCAGTATACCTTGGTTCGAGCTCTTTTCAACCCGATCGCGATCTACACACTTGATGGTTCAGTGATGCAGCAGCAGCTATTGGTGATACCCGGGTGTGTTAGAGATGTCTCAGCCCTCATGAGGGGTTGGCCCTGTAGGTAGCCCCCCACATACCCGGACGACTTCTTCAGTCCATCCCTTGATGCAGCTCCTCTCCTTTGATAATATCAGCCTCAGTCGCTTGCAGCACCTCTTCGATTTTCATGTGTCAGTCCGATTTCGCGAGCCCTTCCCCGTGTGTAGGGGGCATTTGGGTGTATTTATATCTCATGTACTACAAAAATATTGTATAAGTCTTGACGATTATTCCAGGCATAGCATGTATGTGGGATTCATCCTTCTTGTTTTTTGGCTCATGTTTAGGCCAGCACTGGCTTTACTATTGCGTTCCGTGGTTTTCCGGGTGCCTTATCCTTTGTACTATTGTCTAGGCAGGCATAGGTATGCCTCCCCCGCCGCCTTTCACATTGGTACCACATCATACACGTGAGACTTGTTGCACCTGTAAGTCTCGTCTCCTCTGGGTCTAGTCCTCCACCACTTTAGATTACCTTACATTCCTCTCTTCCATTTCTATCTTACTGTCTAATCCTTAAGTTCTTACAACGTACTTCGGTCATACGATTTTCTCCTAACACTCGTACGTTGGGGAGAAATCTGTTACACCATTTTTTGGTCATCTAACCCATTATCGTTAGATGAACCCAAGTACACCATGTAAGACCAATTTTACCCCAAGTAAAATTGCTTTCACCACATTTGTTTACGTTTCTTGGTCATATTTAACCCAAAACAAGGTAATCAATTAAATAAATCATTATTTATTTAATTATTTCCTAATAATAAGTTATTTAAATCATTATTTAAATAATATTCTTAGTTAAATTTGACTAAATCACATATAAATAATTAAATAAACCATTATTTATTTAATTATATTCCCCTCATCTCCCTTAAAATAACAAATAAATCATTTATTTATTTGTTATTTATAAATAAAGGAATTGACCCAAGTCAAAAGCCCTTTTCCCTCCAACAAATATAATAAAATATTCCTAAAGGGTGATTCTAGAATTTGATTAATGATATTTTATTCATGCACCGAGTTCTAGAACACCCCAATATTTTGTTATAAATAGGAGGGTTTTCCCCATTCATTAGTCACCTCCATTGCATTAGATCACACTAGATCTACTCTTGGTCACCATTTCCATTTGTTTGCATTTTCAACTCCCATTGAGTTCCATGTTTGTTAGGGTGTTCCACATTAACCAAAGAGAGGAATTTTAGATCTGAAACACTGAGGACTTCCAAGAACCCATCCCACTGAGGAGAACTGGAAAACACCTTTCTTGTTTTCCTCTCAGGTGCCCCATTATTTAATATAATATAAGATTCTTTTTATACATTGTTCTTGTCTTGTTCATTGGATGCATGGAGCCATTTTATATCTTATCTGCTTAATATCTTTTATGCTTAGATCTAATTTTATGCAGCAAACTTAAGGATATTTTGCAGCCATATTTGATGTTAGGGCTAGTTGATATGCATAGCTAAAGTGATATTTTACAACGAAAGAATCATACTAACAGTATGGCTTATGATGAGGTACAATTTCAAGATTTATTTTTTTGACTAAGTCTTCTGAAATCAAGTTTTCCTGTGATCTTATATCAAACAATGCATCAATCTTTGTATGATTAGAAATTAATCTAACATGGAATAATTCTATCCTTGTATCTTCATTTGGAGTGTTTTTGTGACTGTTTGAGGAACTAGAACTTGCTATAGCTCCCTTTCCTTTGTTAACCATGGCAACTATCTTGGTCTCATCTCCTGAATCAGATCCAAGATCTTTTTGTGTGGTGGTAGTTGTCTTTTGTTTCCATTTGTTATTTGGTTTCTTTGGTCTTAATTTGGGATGTAGTTTCCAACAATGGGCTTCATCATGCCCCTCTTTGGAACAATGTTTGCATGTAATTTTCTCCCCTTCTTTCTTAACACTTTAATTCTTCTTTCCCTTCCATTTTCCTCCTTTCTCTTTTCTCTTACCCTTGAATGGCTTCTTCTTACTACCCTCTTCAAAAAAAAATTACCCCTTGCTTCAAGATGTGCGACTTGCAACATACTTCATCTAAGTTATTTGGGTTAAACATAAGGATAGTGTGTTTTAAGTAGGAATGTAGACATCCTATATATTTCAAGAGTGTATCTTGTGAATTTAAGTCTACTCCAAGTAATAAAGCCCTCTTCCTAAACTCTTGTATATACTCTTGGAAACTTTGACATTTGAGTTGTCTAAAGTTTTGCCAACTCATTATTGCTTTCTGCATATAGGCTAATGGATAAAATTGTCTTTTAATGGAAGAAATGAATTTGACCGAGGAATGGAAATCTTACCATGGATTCACATTTCCTCTTGTGCCTTTGCCTCCCACCAAACTAGTGCTACTCCTTATAGCCTTAATGAAGCCAATTGGATTTTGATATCATCTTCTTGTAGATTATGAATTTTGTAGTAAACTTCCAATTGAAGAATCCAACTGTCTATTCTTTCAACATTAACTTCTCCATTGTATGTGGGAATTTCAAATTTGATGTCCAACTTGAGTAATGGAGTCTTTCCTTTTGGGATCTTGGAATGAGTATGGGTATGATTTTTTGTAGTGGATGTGGAGTATGAAGATGCTTATGAGGATGATGAAGATGATGATGGTGGAGAGGGAGGTGGATTTCCTCCACTACCTTTTGAGCTCCTCTCTTCCTCCATTTTATTGTTTGAATATTCTTCTCTATGAGGGTGTTTTGAACCTTCTCTAGTTTCCTTTGCCATGAAAGCTTCATACATAACTTTCACCATCCTTTACATTTCTTTGAATTCCCTCTTTACATCCTCTTCTTCAGAATTTTCATGAGTTCCTTCATGTCCTGAAATTTTGGCTGTAGATTCAAGCTCAATCTCTGCAGCTTGTATCTCTTCAATCACTTTAGCGTCTTGTGCAATTAATTCCTCTTCTATCTCAACTGTTGGATATGGAATTTGAGGTGCTTCAAGTGTTACCTTGAGTGGTCCTTTGGGTGATAATGATGCCTTCTCATCCTTCTTCCTTATTTTCCTAAATTCAGGACTAGATATCAGTAGCTTCCCTTCTCTTCTCTACAATCTCAACCTTGTAAGCATCAGAAAATTTTCAACTATTAAAACCCTTCAAGTAAAACAAGCAAGCAACCTTGTGCTCTGATACCAACTTGATATGAAAATGATTGCTAGTCATTGTTGTGCTAGTATCATATCAGATATAAAATTTTCTTTTCTTAGTTTACTTATCCTTCATAGGTTTCTTTATGAGCATGTGATTTTCAAATCATTGTACTTGGTGAAATTATGAGTTTTTCATAAGATTAAAAGCATAATTTAAATGACAGAACAAAAGCAATATTAAACACAAAAAACACACATAACAGAGCTTAACACATAGAATTTTGATAAAGGAGTTCACCCCTCCTAGGCTACATCTCCTTGGTCCAGCTTGATAGTGTGGGCCTTTTTATTAGCTTCGAGTGTGCTCAAATTGTTGTTAAAAGCTTCAGAACCTCTTAGAACCTGTTCCAATCATTAGGGGGATTTTGAGGTCTAAAATGGGCCTCCTAAGAAAAATGTACAATAAAAATAAACTTTATGAGAACCAATAGGATTCAAGATGATGATGTCAACCATGGGGGATGATTCACCATTTTTTAAAGTAAAAGGGTAAAAATATTAAAAAATAATAAAATAATAAAACTACTTTTTCAACTTATCTCCCAAATTTTTTACTCACATTTCAAGTGTGATTACTCATTGGATGCAAAATTTAATTCTTCATCCAAGGAGTACCCATGTTACATACTTTCGATGGACCCTGCTACACGAAAAATGAGAAAAACGTTAAAAAACGTGATTACAAGCAGGGATAATTTTAAGGATGGAAAATTATCTTCAAGTTTAAAAAATTGACGAATCTCACTAGTCTGTAATATGCAAATTATAAAAAATTTATTGATGTATTTGTAAAATTATTCAAATTTATAATGATATTATATATATTGTCTATATAATGTTGGTGATTTTTAATGTAAAATAATTTTATATTGTAAAATTTGGGCTAATAATTTTTATAAAAAAATGGAAACTAACGAATCTTTTTTTTGGAAAAACCATGGAAAATTAGCCCACCTGCGAATATTAGCCCCTAAAATTTTCCATGATTACAATCACGTTTTTCATGTATTTTTCAATTTTTTTGTAGCAGGACCCATTTAAAGTATGCAACATGGGTACTCCTTGGATGAGGAATTAAATTTTTCATCCAACGAGTACTCCCGCTTGAAATTTGAGTAAAAAAATTGGGAGATAAGTTGAAAATATGAGTTAAAAAGTAGTTTTTTCTTTTTTCCCTCTAAAATTTGATGATGTTATCAAATATTATTTTATTATTTCCACTATTATTTTATAATTTTCTTAGGAGGCCAATTTTAGACCTCAAAATTCCCCTAATGAAGTTCAAAACATCATAATCTCCCAAAAATGACTATTTGTTTGCTAAATTTGGACTTTGGATGCTCTGGCAATGACCCCAACACCTGGTGCCCCTGGCCTTAAAAAAATTTCAAATCCACTAAAACACCTATATATGACCTTTTCTGCCTCTGCAACCTACTTCATTGAGTTCCCAACATGCCAATTGGCCTATAATGCCTCTTTTTGAGCTCTGTTTGGGCGAAAATTGGATGAGTTATGACCAAAACTGCTTTTCCCCCAATTTTTCCACTAAACTTGGAGGAACTACCAGTTAAATTTCTAAATTCAGAAATCCCGCCATAAATGGCACACTCTCCTAATACTCCACCAACATAATCCGAGATTAAATTAGTGGATAAACGTGTCTTAAGTTTAAGATAAGCATTGAGTTTAAGGATAAGCATGTTTTATCACTAATCACGTTTTAACGTGGTTAAACCACATTTTAAAACTTAATTAAATGGGTTTAAAAATCCGTTCGTTCATTCGTTTAGGTACTCGGTTCTGGAATGTGGCCATATGGGGAGGGGGCTGGCCCCCTCCAACCCCCAACCGTCGGACTGTCAAACAATAAGTTTAAGCGGAGACCTTAGTGGTTAAGAACCACATGGTAGGAGAGTTGGTGTAAGGCACGACTGGCAGGCAGAAGGTCGTGGGTTCGACCCCCACTCTGCCACAAAAATTTTACAAGGATTTGCAAAGGGCTTTGCCACCAACTTTAGAGCTCGCCTCCAAATTTTTCCTCTGTCAACTTTAGTTAAGGGCTCCTCCATACTTTGTCCAACCTTAATGTGAAGTAATAATTCGACCCAAGGGTTGGAGAGGGCCCACCAGAGAGGACATGTGGTGCCCTCTAGTTGGTTTGTACTCCAACCTTAAAAAAATTTCAAATTCAAACTTGGGAAGAATATTGGAGGTCATTGGACAATTTCTCCCTTCACAAACCCATCTGATGAATCTGGAGATGACACTTGTCACAGTGCCATTAGCTGAAATCTAGAGAATATTCCCTGTAATGCTGATTGTACCTACTACATCATCCCTGTACATGTTCTGCTCATTTTTTGTCTGTTTTGGAAAACAAACAATAAACGATAACTCAGTCATATGAATTCGGATTTTGATGAAATGAGTTGTGTCAGAATCCTGGCGACAAACTCTATCCAGTTGTTCAAGTTCGAAGAAATTTTGAGCACTTTCAATTTTTAGCTAAAACTTGAGCCTTAGATCAATAGTCTCTCTAGCTACGTAGTGCAGCAAAGGCGTAGTGTACAACTTGACAGCATATTTGTGGAAGGAATTCTTGGATGACTACAAAGAAGCTTAAGAGGAGGGAAAGCAATTTCACTACACGTGGCTCTTGCTCTTAATTGTGTTGATGGCACGGAAGGAGCTCGATGAGTCACAGTTCCCCACTTTGGACCCGAATCTCTACGAGGTTGCACAATATGCCTCGTTGTGGCATTCAAAGGAACCAACTTAGGTGATGGAGAATAAATTATTTTGGGTAGGTTTTGAGGTGAGCATGTGCACGATGATTAACTAGAATCCAAGGCTATTGACAAGTCTTTTTGCATAATATCTCTAGGTCGTTGATTTTAAAGTAGAATTTCACCATGTGCACATCCACGCGAAGAAGGACCTTAGAGAGGTCTGGTACGAGCTTCTGTACCTGGTGACCGAGGATGATGTTGCATGCACTATGAGTGAATGGCCAAGTGATTGGCTAACTCCATCCACTGAAGGGGCAGAGACAGAGTAGGAAGACATAAGTGGTGCGAAGAATAGTACCTCTGATACGTAGAAAGGGAAGAAAGACACTAAGAAGGAGCTTGAGAAAGTCACATTTGCAATAGATAAGGAGGCTGAAAAGAAGCAGAGCGAGAGATAGAGAAGGATGCTCCGGAAACATGAGGGGAAGATCATTAGGGTGGTGATGATACATTTTTTGATCCAGCAGACCCCTCATCCCCTTACATTCTAAAGAGACAACAAAAACTAGGTGGTAGAGGTGCATAGTAAAATATGAAGTGAGAGAGGTCCACCGACCCAGAATCATTGGTCCTCAGTGAGGGGGACTTCGATGATATTGGTGACACTATTTGGCACATCACCAAGCATCTATGGGGAAATATTGAGGAAAAATACAAGAGCGTATTGGTGGAGGTCCACAAGGGCCTCAAGGCATTACAAGTTCAGATGAGTGCAGTGCAAGCGAGCATGATGCAAGCGAGTGGGCTTCAAGAGTGGAGCACTAGCAAGTGAGAGTATATTATGGAAAGATCTGGCCATCATGACTGATATTCGCATGGTTCAGATCCCTGCAAGTACCCTATGCTTTGATAATAATGAGAATCAGGTGCAAACATCGCAATGTCAGAACACCGAACTAAATCTTGTTGCTCTCCCTTTAAAGGTGTTGCATGAGTTCCACCAGGGCGTCACAGAATGTTTGCAGATATGAGAGAAGCGCGCCCTATTAATTATCCAGGAAGTGAAGGGATAATGATAGAAAATGGTTGAGGAAAAGTAGTAGGGTGTGCAGGAGCGAAATGAGGAAGCCGCGCATAGACATAAATTAGAGGTAGCCATCATCAACGTTTACAACGAACTGCCTGATGTGCAGATTCAGGTTGAGGCAACCCCAGAGGATAAATTAGAAAAGCTCGGGATGGAAGTAAAACACTCCAAGGCCGAAGTCGACAAGGTACGAATAGAGGTCCAAATGAATATTGTCGAGCTTCACCTGCAATTAAAACCTGCTACTCCACTAGAGGTTCAGGAGCAACGTGCAACAGAGATTAAGGTTGCCACTTCCAATATTGAATCCATAGTCCAGGAGTGCATCCAAGTCTTTGAAGAAATTATGGATGTATGGGTCTCACTGCAGGAGGACCCTCATTTGCATACTATTGAAGTGGAAATCTGTGAGAAACTGGAACAAATGGACCATATTAAGGTTACCACAAAGACTCTAGCACCGCCACAATGGTATACCCATCTCTAAGAGGGTAAATATTTGCATGGACTGATTGATGAGATGCACAGAAAGGAACAAATTATCACAACCAAAATGCAACCATGGGAAGCTGAATCTAGTCACCTATCGTAGACTGTGGAGAAACAGCTGAAAGCATTGCGTGAGACATAGAAGGAAATCACTCATAAGACAGTCGGGCCAGGTACAGAGAAGTTGATAACCGAAGTACAAGAAGTCGAGAAGCAGTTTTCCGAGACAGTTCAACCACTGAAGGTTGCAATTAGTAGCATTAAATCAAATATTGAGGGTGCACTAGTAGAGTGACTCGGGGCAAGTCACATCTTTTTATTGGGAGATTATTGGACAAGGTACCCCTAGATAGAATTCTTTGTAAAAGGATTTGTATTTTGAGGAGCGAAGTGTGCAATGCACATATATGTTAGAGTCTTAGGGGCTTTTGGGTGGGTTAAAGTCCCTTATTTTGAAAAGGGATGGGAATTTTTTGAATACTTAGAGCTTTGCCCATGGTTTTTGGACCATGGTATTATAAAATAAAAGATTATATAAGGATTCTAGAGATAACTCTTAGAGATAGCTCATGAATTGAATCATAGAATGCATTTGAATGTAAGGTTGTTTTGAGTTCGTGTTATGTGTTTTGTAGGAAAGGGAAGGCTCCTACAGTTGAGTGCGCATAGACCTTATAAATTCTACAACTGAGTGCGCAAACCCCTACAGCTGAGTCCACGGGGCAGAAATTGTTGTATTGAGAAGATCTAAAGTAATAAAAGAAGAATTGAAGACATATCTATGTCCTTTACTTAAGTGTTTTCTTTTTATTTTCTTTTTGATGTTATCTATGCCAAGTTAGGGTGTTTATATATATTTGTATCGTGAAGTCAATGTTATGGTTCCTTATGTTGATTAATGCATGTTAAAGTAGAATCATGGATTCTGAAAGCTATTTACATAGAATTATTGAAAACCCACTATGTATTTAGCATATTTGTTCTACGGAGCTCTGATAAGTGATAAAGAGAAGATAATCCCTAAAGCCACACTCCATAGTCCCTCTAGATGTAGAAACCTAGTTCCAGCATCATCGGGTGAGACTAGGTCTGTGCAGCAAATCATTGCTGAAAGGGACGGTAATAATGGTTTGTGTTCTTTCGTGCAGCCATATTTGAACTTGAGTCTAGGCCCCATTAAGCCAACACTATGTCAGGTCTAGTTGTAGTCAAATAAATCAAACTCCCAACTAGTTGTCTATACAATGTGGTATCCACCTCTTTAGAATCATCATCAATATGAAATGAAAGGTTCTGTTGTAAAGGAAATGATGTAGCTTTGCACTATTCCATTCTGAATTTTTTCAATAATCCTCTAACATAATTTCCTTGAGTGAGAAAAGTCTGACCAAAGTCCCTCCAAACTTCTATACCCAAACAATATTGTAATTCTTCGAGGTCTTTCATTTCAAAAACTTACGACATTTTCAATTTGATTTATTTAATCAATTAATCAACCTTTCGAGTGATAATTAAATCATCTACATATAAATAAATCAAAACAAATTTCCCCTTTTCATCAAACACATCATATAGATTTGGATCATTTTTTATCCTCTTATAACTATGCTGCAAGAAAAAGGAGTCAATGTTTTCATACCATGATCTAGGTGCCTTTTTTAATCCATATAGTTCCTTTTTTAAATTTGCAGACTAAATGTTCCTGCCCCTGTTCAATAAACCCTTCAGGTTTTGTTAAATACACTTCTTCTTTCAATTCACCATTTAAGAAAGCAGTTTTCACATCTAGCTGGCGTACCTTCCAATGATGTTTTGTAGCTAAGGCTATTAACATTCTAATGGTGTTTGACTTAGCTACAAGGGAAAAGGTATCTTCATAGTCAATACCTTCTTTCTCTGAATACCCCTTAACCACCAGCCTAGCTTTATATTTTTCTATACTACCATCTGCTTTGAACTTGGGTTTATATAACCATTTACAACCTATAGGTTCTTTCCCTTCTAGAATTTCAACTAAATCCTAGTTTTTTTTAATTATTGACTCATATTCATCTTTCATAGCTTCCCTCCATACATCATACTCACTTTCTTCATTATAATTTAAGGGCTCAAGAAAATTTAAAATGTTGTTCATAAGAGAATAGTCTCTATACCTTGCTGGTAAATGAGTCTGTCTACCTGATCTCCTTAGTAGTGAGGTTGCCTCAATTTTTTCTTGCTCACTCCTTAGTGGACTCGGATTGCTGATTGTACCTACATCAATTGCTTCTTCTTTTTTCTACCAATGTTGCACATCGTTGTATTTAATTTCCTCATTTCTATATTCAATTAGAAAAGGCATATTCCACTCCTCATAGCCTTTGTATATGTTCCCTTCATCAACCTGTTCATGGAATATGACATCTCTACTTGCAAACACCTTGTGAGTAAATGGGTTAAACAGTTCATCTGCTTTAAACTCAAAACAATACCCTACAAATATGCATTTTATGGCTTTAGCATCCAATTTATTCCTATCCTCCTTTGGAACATGAGAAAAATCTTTGGAACCAAATAGTTTTAAATTATTAACTGCAGTCTTAAAGCCATATAAAGCCTCCAATGGATTCTGTGATCAAGACACGCAGTTGTGCTTCTATTCTTTAAATATACTGGAGTATTAATAGATTCTTCCCAAAATCCATTAGATAGGTTCTTACCTTTCAACATGTTGCGTGCACACTCCACCAGAGTTCGGTTCATCCTCTCTGCAACCCCGTTCTGTTGTGGAGTGTGGGGTATTGTAAACTGCTAAATTATCCCATCATCCCTGCAATATTTGATGAAGTTTCCCTGCTTGTACTCTCCCCCTTAATTTGAGCGAAGAATTTTTATGTCCTTCCTTGTCTGCTTTACAACCATACTTCTGAATTCTTTAAAATATTCAAAGGTATGACTTTTATTTGTGAGAAAATATACCCAAGTATATCTTGTGAAATCATCAACAAATAATAAAAAATAATATGCTCCTCCTAATAATATTGTCTGCATTGGTCCACATATTGCAGTGTGCACAAGTTTAAGGAAATATCTCTTTCTTCTATTTAAACTTGAGGGAAGTTCATCCTTGTGCATATTTCCAAGTGCAAATCCTTCACAATCAACATGTGCTTTTTTAAAAATTGGAAGACCATCAGCTATACATTGTTTCTGTAGCAGCAATAAGTCATGATGATTTATGTGTCTGAATCTTTGATGCCAAATATTATCTGTTGTTGTTGTTGTTGAAATCCAGGATTGGTGTGGCACACTCATGACATTCAACTTGCACATGCCTCAATCTTGTATTCCAGATGCAATCGGTTTCTGTTTATCTAGAAAATCCTTTATGACACAGTAAGTTTTAAAAACTCTACCTTCAAGTTCTAGTCTGCAATCATGGATACAAAAATCAAATTCCTTTTAATGTCGATACATACATCACATTCTGGATGCGCATGATATTTCCATCAAGAAGTGTCGCATGAATGTCTCCATATCCTTTGATCTGGTAGGCTTTGTCATCACCAAGGTAGATATTAACACCACTGTTGATTTCTTTAAAACTTTCAAACTAATGCTTATTACCTGTCATGTTAGTGGATTCTCCAGAATCCACAAACCAGGTTTCGGCCTCATCAATCTCAACAGAAAGTGCAGAATCAGACATAAACAATTTGAGTTCATGATTATGATCATTGTTATCAAAGTTCCCTATATGTTTCTTCTATCTATGTCTGGATTCGTCAACTCTCTTTTTATAAAAATGTTTAGCAATGTGACCAGATTTACCACAATAAAAACACTTGGATCCTAAATCATTTTTAGCTGAAGACATACCTTGAAGTGGAATTTTCTGAGGTGTCCGCCTTTCTGTCCTACTCCAAGTTTCGCTCTGAAAGGCTTTTTCTTCGCCATCAATGAAAGATCTGCACTCTGAGGCTTCAAATTCATCCGCCTCTCTTATTCCTAAGTCAGGATCATTGTCATCTCTTCAAATACGGGAGCTCTCTCTTTAGCTGCCAGCCCTGTAATAAAAATATGATAATAATCATTCATACCATTCAAGGTAATCGTGACAACATCAATGTTCGACACTTTCTCCCCTATATCGCCCAACTTGTCTCTTATTTCTTTGATTCGAGAGATGTATGCATCAACAGATTCATTCTCCTCCATTATGATGGAGAGAATCTTACTCTTCATGAAAAATACTCGATTTGTGTTCTTTGTCTCATACAGATCCTTGAGGGTCCCCAAAATATCATTGGTAGATTTACACTCTCTGATGTGAGGGATGATATTGTCCTTCACTGACATCTTCAACAACACCTTCTCTTTGTTCTCCCTCTTCTCCTTATCTTGGATTGTTTTAGTTGTTCCACTTACAGCTATGGTCGGATTTGATTCATCCCCATTTGTGATTTCCCACACACTCGAACCCTCGAGCAGTGTCTGCAATTTGGACTTCAAATTGGTGCAATTTGACCCATCGAGCTTATTTCTCTCATTCATGTATGCTTCTATAATATGATTATTCATTGAGTTCAATCTATTGATCTGCCTCAAGATCCTCAATCTCCAGCAATTGATCAAGGAGCGATCTCCACAACAAGGTGATCTCAATTTCAAAAGAAGTTGACACCAACATAGAGATATCAACCACCAAATTTTTACTGGGGATCTCAATTTAAAAATAAACAGAAAAAAACTCACCAATCTCGAGCTTAAATAGATAAATCAACCACAATAATTTATTCATGTTTCCCACTCACCATGATCTACACAGAAACACTGCAACACAACTCATCTGCCATAGATCTGGTCACCGCACCAACGGATCTGCTACACATGCCTCTATTTTCACCGCACCACAACAATTGGCTTGCACATCTTGTTAAGTCGGGCAGCATTACCAACGCTCCTCTCGTCAAATAGAATTGCATTATTATTACACTAACGCTTGGCTCATTGAATATAATCGTGTTAATGTTGTACTAACGCTGGAAATATTCAAGAAACCTGCATCCTGTGAAATGGAGGTAGGTTTACCACTGTAACGCGGTGCTTTATAGCACTCGGTTGCATTATAACGCCCTACGTATAACCTAGAAGGTGCGTTATAACACAAAACAAGTAGAAAAAAAATATTTCTCCTCTCACCGAATTTCGCGCTGCTCCAATATGCACGAAAGAAAAAAAAATTACGTATTTCTAGCGACTAAGGCTCACGACATATCCATCAACCAGGGCTCTCGAATTAATCAGCCACCGAGGCTCCAGTGCTGCCACTAAGGCTCTCGATTTTTCCACTAAGGCACTCAATTTAGCCACTAAGGCACTCACCAGCCACTAAGGCACTCAATTCAGCCACTCGGGCCTCCAACCATTAAGGCACCACTAAGACAATTCGACCACTAAGGCTCTCGATTTTTCCACTAAGGCACTCAATTTAGCCACTAAGGCACTCACCAGCCACTAAGGCTCACCAGATCTGATACCATGTTAAAACTAAATAAAGACAAAACTTATAAATTGAAACTAGTAGCTCACAGGTGAGCAAGCTACGCTTGGAGACTTCCCAAGCAGAGAACGCTTTGTCTTATTAATCATCAAATTAGAAATATATAAGTTTGCATCAATTTACGGATATTGGAACTAACTCCTAAAGAATAGGAACTAATGCTAATCTAAGACACTCATACAACTAAGAGACAAACTCTCTCCAATAATACAATATTCTCCATTATCTTCAATTATGTCTTGGATTCCAAATCCTATTCCTATTAGTGTTTTTAAAAAATTCTTAAGATGTGTGATGTACATTATACAATATTGATACATTGATGTGCATGTAAATATATAATACACTTAAACTTGAAAGAAATTTAGTGTAGTATTTTGTATAGTTTTACATAAGTTATGTGGTGTTCTCTAAAGATATAAATGCATCACTACATATAACCATATTGTGTGTATTATTTCAGATAAGCATATTGCTAAACTCAAACATATTGTCACAAAATTTGGTTGAGATATTTTAATAACTTTTTGAAACATATTACACAATTGCATATTTCATTCTCTTTTTCTCATAGGAGATGGCTAATAGAAGATTAGGGACAATAGCATGTCCAAGGAAGAAAACAAAGCAAGTTAGTGGAAGTTTTAATATGAGTAATATATTTTAAATTAGTGTGAGTTTTAATGATGCACATCCGTTAACTTACATCATGTGAAATAAGTGTTTTGAAAAACTTGAGAATATTATTCACAATATAAGTGAAAAAAAGAGTGTAAACATTTAAAAAAAAGAGTTTGTAAATATAGAAATATGGATTAAAAGGCGATGAACCTGAAGTATTTTTTTTATTACTTATTAACAATAATAACTAAAATAAATATTGAATATATTGAATGCTAAAATAAATCACTGAGGGAACATGAGGAATCGGGTGAGAGAAGATGAGGTTTTCTTAAGAAGAAAACATTCAATTAATCAAGGGAAAAATATTTTATAATATTATGATGGATATAGTAGAAATAATGTATATATGTTTAGCTGATTTACGATATAATAATCGATTTGACGAATGTGCAAATTAGGTTATGCTTAAATTACATCAAGTTTTTTTTTAAGTAATGATAGTTGTGAAACGTCTAATAATAAAATTATATTATTATATAATAATAATACAACAAAGCTATATATTTATATATTATAAAAATGTTAATTGATTATTAAATTTATTCAAATTCATTTTTATTAAATTTTTAGTGTTTTAAATTTTTGAGGTGCAAATTTTTTTTAGAGTGAAAAGAGATTGATCTCTCTCGATGTTTGGTAAATCTCGAGTTAAGATGGATTTATAATAGTTTAATTATTAGCCTTTAAATGAGTGATGTTAGAGAAGAATACCATGGAAAAAACCATGGGTTGGAAATCATATTAGATTGGAAATTTTATGTTTTTATTTTATTTTATTTCAACTCAATTAAATTGTTAAACATTACAACATCTCTACCATATTCCACAGAGAGGAGACCTACAAAAGGATCCTAAATCTTCATTCAATTAATCAACATATGTGGATAAATAATAATTAACCTAAAATTGCTAAATATTTTGTGTCGGCTTTCAATCAATAATAGAGGTTGATTTAATTTTAAAAAAATTAATAATATAGTAAACTAATAAAATCTAAACTAATTATCATTATATTGTTTCTTATAAAGATTAAAAACATTAAAAGCATTAAACAAGACAATAATCAAACATATTAATAACAATGTCCAAAAATATTGTACAAGATGGTGTAAAAATAAAGAAAACAATTATCATAACAACAATTAATTAAACATATATAACTAGCCTAGATCCATCCTAACTCTTGATCTATGAAGAGATGAAAGAGTTCAAATATCGTTTCACTCTAAAAGAGGTTTGAATATTCAGAGATTTGATCGCTCTCGACGCTTGGTATATGTAAATTTAAGATGCATCTAGGTTGATTTATCTATTAATTATAATTATAATTATAATTATTAATTTTCAAGTTGGCAAGAGCGGGAGGGGATATCATTTGGCCCAACCAACAAAGCGGGTTACAATATGCATGGAGCTTGGGTATCACTACCAATAACCAAGCAAAATATTTGGCCCTTTGGCAATGTTTAGAATTATCCATTGCAAGAAAAATAAATAGATTAATGGTCTTCAGGGGTTCCATGATAGTGATTCAACAAATGACCAAAATGAAAGAAAAATGCAGCTCCTATAGTCCCCGATAATGCAAAGGATTCATTGCAATTAAAAAATTTTGAGATAATAGAAATCTATAATGTCAAATGAAATTTGAATTCGGTTGTAGATGAGTTGGACAACAAAGGAGAAAACATGGAGAAAGGTATGTTGGACCAAAAATGTTCAATAATTCTCAAGCCCCTTCCATGACTAAGGATTGTTATTCTCAGAAAAACTAGTAATCACACAAAATAATAAAGGACAACAAGAGTCTTCGCCATAAAATTGGTTTTCATAATGGAACATTAAGTTCTTTCCTTGTGATGGTGGTGAGCATCTCTAAGATATAACCCATAGAAATATGGCCCTCCATTAATATTGACAGAGGATTGTAATTTCCATGTCCCACTCTCTCTTGGATCTGGAAATTACACTATAGCATCAAACTCGACACCTCGTGGATAGGCGACCCCCTTCATGATTATAACTAGAGAATGCAACCTTCAGTCTTAAATGCCCCATATAGATTAGCATGAAGTATATATTGTGAGTTAATGTAAGAAATCTTATCAGATCTCAGAGAAGTGATGGAGATAGATTGTTCAAACAACTTTATGAATGTGTCATGACATATTTGTTTAATTATTGATAGGATGTTGCAATCAAGGAGACTGGGATTTCAATGGAGGTCACTCTATGTATTGTTCACAACTAATATACAATGGCATATTTCATGTGGGATTGTCAAAATACAAGGATAATTTGGCGTAATAACAATTCTTGGTCGAAGCATGCAAATGGAGAGTGATATTAAACTTTCCTTTCTCCAGGAGCAAGAGAAAATGAACCATTAATTGGATCGCCTAACTGAGACAATGGAATACATATCCTCTATGCTCAATTATTAAAGTGGAATGGAAGAAAAAGTGAAGCAAACACAAATGGTACTTCTGAAACAAAAATGCCACTTGTCACTTGTTGCAAAAGAAGTATGAGATGCTCCAAGAAACAATGGTAATGAACGTGGTTGTCTTAGAAATAAGATTGAAGTGGTTGGAGCCTGACAACAAGCAAAGAAAAACAAGCTCCCTTGTAGGCATGTCATTTAAGGAGAGCATGGAAAAGGATACTTGAAGAGGTGCATCATACCAGTCACATTTGAAACAAAGTGAAGAAAAACAACCAACAAAATATCTATCCAACGACAGTCCGTCCAATTCATGCTAAATGTCATGCTTTTTTCTAAACTCATGTTATGCAAATACATTTTGATATGAGTTAATTTGTTGGAAGGCATTTATAAGATATCAATATAATACTTTCTTAGTTAATAGAACCCACAGGTGAAGGAAAGATAGTTGATTGATATGTAAAAACTATGAAGTAGATAAAATTGTTGCAGTTGTAAAGGTTGTGGCCTTGTACCAGACTATATTTTAATACACAACTCCATTATATATATATATATATATATATATATATTACATTTCAAATTATCTACCATACTCAAATGGAGAGAGCCTCTTAACACAATTACTACACTTACAAGACCAGCAAAAAAAAAATGAAAAAAAAACTAAATTATATATATATATATATATTCTTATAAATACATAAAGTAAATATCAAATTTAATATTCTTTCACAGGGAGAATTATAAAAAATATATTAAATCTTCATTTATTACTTCCAAATCTATACCTCTTAAGTATTCATTGGTAAAGAATCTTTTTGTTTTTTTTTTTTAAACTTGGTAGATCCTTTCTATTTTCTATTTATAGACAAAAATGCAGGTCACAAGATACAGCTTGAGGCCTCAACCTGCCCGTAGGAAACCAAGTCTGTTGGTCATTTAACTAGTTATAGGATATCCAAAACATAAACATCTTAAGTCTGTTTCTTACTATCTTCAAGTAGCTAATATCAATATTTTCTGTCAAACACATACTAAAAAAGTAAAAGCTATCCACTAGCATCCCAAAAATTAAAACAAGGAAGGTCAATTCTCATTCCAACACATAGAGGAAACTAAATCAATCTTCATCTGACTCAACAGGAGCCGGATCTTTCACACTGGAGCCAGACATGTCAACTTGGTGCATGCTTTGCAACTGCTTCTCAATTCTTCCTAAGCGAACACATTGATGGTGCTTGCGCAAGTTAATTTCCTGAATAGACCTAGTGATATCTACTAAATTTGAGGCTGCTTTGGGGTCTCCCCCGATCTCTTGAACATAAACTATTGCCTTTACAAAAAGGCATTTCAACAACCAAAAAGTACGAATTGAGTGATGAAACAACGATATTCTGCCACGAGGGTTACCAGGGTCATTGATGATCAGATTCAGTTCATCCACAACCATATCCTCTCCTTCCTCCTGCTTCACTCTTTCATAGCCCTCCCATACATGGATCAATGACTTAATATAACATGGTGTACCATCGGAATAAGTTTGGAACAGATTCTCCATGACTTCTTTGCCCGACTTCCTACCACATTTGGCCGGAGGTGACTTTGGAACCTTGGATTTTCCTTTGTCCTTTGCTTCCTTCTTTACCGAATTTCCTTTCACCATTTTCTTGATAGTCCGGTCTTCCAGCAATTTTCTTGGCAGGTAGGAGTTGCTTGGAAGACCTGTAATAGTGCAGAGCATGACAAGTTTAAAATAACCCGAATGAATAGCAAATTGACAGAGTGACCAAGCTTGACTTCTTCCATCAACAGATGGAGACTGGAGCTTTGAAAGACTTTGAAGACTCAAATTGTTAACATAAATCCTATCCTGATTGGACCCACAAACCAGAGTAGACCCATAAACCAGAGTAGAAGACAACACCCAAAATAGAGAGTTTCAACCCTTGTTCGACTTTCCCGCATTGACCCTGACCCGGATAATCCCTCCAAAATTACTAATAGTATTACCCTTAAAGAGGGAAGTATTTAAAAAACAAAAGGTGATAGAACAACCGACATAAGTGACCCACTGAAAGCGCAAAACAATATTCCTACCCTTAACATTGTCACCCCTTACATTAACATCATTAGAATCCATTCGATCAATTTCCCACCTCTGGTGGTTCAAATTGGGAGGTGAGAAAAGAGCAGGGCGCCCAAAATGGGTAGCATGAAAGTCAAAACAGTGTCATGCCTTGTTCACGCAAGAAACTGGTGGTTCCTTACATCTCCAATAATACCAATAAGAATAGAGCAAAGAAATCCTTTATGGCCAGAACAAAGTAAGAAATTGGGATGTATTATAAAAAGGCCAATTCACAACATTTTTGGTTAAGTAAAGAGAAATTATATCTAAGCCTACTAGAACTCGTCTATCCACAGTGAGAACATCTACTTCTCTATAATTCATAGTGTTATCAGTATGCAGACATTTCAAAAAACTAAGCAGAAAACCATAAGCATGTTGCATGACAATAATGTTATGAGGATTGATTATGAAATGCATGCAACATCTTGCAGTGTATCGAACCAGGTAAATGTAATTGAGGAAAACCAATATCTTTCATCGCATAGAACAGAATGCAGAGAATTCTTTCATGGCTATGAGGTATGGAGAATTGGATACATACCAATACGTTGCAGGTTGTGAAGTCCTCCGGCGTCAACTGACCTGTTTACAGGAGTTCTGTGTGCGCCAACCACCAAACATGCAGAGAATGGAAAACATCGAGAGAATGAAAAATATGCAGGGAATGGTGAAGACCTTGTAAATATCCCACTCCCACCTCACCCGGTGGCACACATCCCAAATCATTCTTGACAGCCCACGTGACGCGTCGGGTTGTTCTGCATTATAACATAATGTGGTCATAACTATCCGTGGGTGGAGTCATATGCACGTCATCCTCAATCGTGACGTGAAAGCCTTTGTGTGCCTCCACCACGTATCTGCCTCCCATCATCGTGACATGTCGTTGGCATCGCCAGTTGATACCCCAATCGAAAAAGAATTTTTTATTTAAAAAAAAAAACATTTTCATACTATTACTTTAGATATTTAATTTTTAATATTAAATTTATATCTTAAATAAATATAATATTTCTAACATATATTTTTAAAATTAACAATTTCTTAATTAAAATATAATATTATTTATAAAAACTTAAAAACTTATATATAATTAAACACATTATGACAAAATTTTCTATTAAAATACTTTATAGTATAAAAATTGTGTTAAATCATCTCATTAAAATTCCATAGCAAAAATCCAACCATCCAAAAAACTTTCATAACTCCTAAAAGCTTTCCGATGCCACTTAATTGTAACTACTGGTACATTGCAAACAAAATAAAAAACACAAAAATATTACCAAAAAAAAAAAATCACCAATATTTAAATACTTAAATACTCCATTAATTTTTCGAGGAAATGAAAAATTCAAATGCATAAACCCTTCTATCATATTTGAAATCATCATATTATTTTAAAGTAAAGATAACCTCTTTACTGAAAAATAATATATTGTTTAGTTGCAAACAAGTATATAAGTTTCTTCATATATTAAATTAATTTTCCTAAACGTAGTATGGAGTAATATATATATATATATATATATATATATATATACTTTTCTTAAAATATATATTAAATTAATTTTAGTATTTTAAATATAAAACGTTTGCCCAGTTAGATATATATATGAAATTAAATTTCCTAAACCTAACATGGAGTATTTTTTTAATTATATATTAATTTAATTTTTTAATCAGAAATTAGTTAAGAAAATCCAACAATAACTTTCGGTGGGTTTTTATAATGGTAACGTACTTTTACATTATCAGTATATGATAAAATTTCTACACCGGTTACAGCGCGTGTGTGTCTCTCAAACATGAATAACCTTCTCTTAATTATAAAACTGTAAACCCACCATGAACACCCAAAGAGAACCTCAAAAACTCAATGCCCAAGCTCCTAGACCTAATCATCCAAATGTGCAGAATCCTCCAAAGAATTACTAGGATAGCAAAGTTTTGTTCCATGTAATAAGGTTAATGAATTAGCAAGTAGAACGTCTCGATGGCAATATAAGATGTGAAATAATATGGACCATGGAGTCAAGGTGCTTTTTTAGAGTCTTCAGGGCAGTCAATGAAAGAATAACTATGAAATAAAAGCTAGCTCCTCTATCCATTCTGCTCCTAGTCGTTTTTATCCGTGTGCCGTTTTTGTAGATTTGTTTCTTCTGTCTCTATCTGGTGACAATAGAGAAAATGCATGCTTCAAATGTGGTTTTCAACACGTGTAGCGAAGTGGTGGAGTTTATGTTCGTCAAAGTGATCTGAGAATGCTCGTCATGCTCGTTTGAATTGCTCCTAATTGACCTTGTTGTTAATAGGTTTAAAGTAAGTAAAGTCTAGATTACAGTGTAGATTGACCAAGTGTAGATTATGTCCGAGTGTTGCTCCTTATTGCCTTGCTTTTACTAGCTGATGATCAAAGAGAAATTCCATGCTGCGTAAGATGCTGCTACTCCTTGTAGGAATCTGTTGGTTTTCAACACATGCAGAAGAGAGTGAAATCGGTGTTTTCACCCGAAGTTATCTTAGGGATGAGAGGGAAATTCTGTTATGCACCCGTAGCTAATTCGAGTATCGAAAACCCTGTCCCCTTTTAGTGAAATTCAAGCCTGGCCCTGAGAAATAGTTGCAGCGGGGCCTCCTCGTACCGGGGCTAGAACTCATGGCCTGGTTCAACTAATACATAGGTTAGTCTTACAATCTAAAGTAGAACTCCCTTCCTCGTCTTACTTCCTGAGAGCATACCTGTGATCGGGTAATAGGAATTGGGGCGGGGCAATGAAAATGTGTAGCTAAAATGTGTTTTTGGAATAATGGTTGATCAAGTAAAGTTAGAAAGAGTCAAGAGTTTAGCCAATCAATTCATAAAGGCCAGACACTCCACTCTTAAACTACGTCTTTCATCAAGCCAGTCCAATAAATGAATAAAGGCTGTGTCCCTCTACTTACTCTGAAGCTTCCTACTCTAGCAGGGCAACCAATCTTTCCAATCTTCGATGTGTAACTTCGTTCCTACTACCGATCTACCCCGTCTCGAGCAAACTGCAAGAAAAGGCAATATCTTCCGTATGGCCAGCACCAGCGAGCTAGCAAGCTTTGTGTCATGTTATCCCCCACTCTCTTTCCAATCCAGCCAGCCAGCCATGCCATCCAGCAATCGCATAATGGGTACGGGGCTCTGGTTCTATCACCCCAACTCAACGCATAATGGATAGCTTGGGGCTGGCTATGGTTTGATCCACCAAAACGAAACGCTGGCGGGAGCTAATAAAAAGGAGATAGGGTGGCCCCCTAATAAACGAGTTGCTTTACCGTACCGTATTTACATATATAAATTCTTATTCAAACAAAGGCTACAATGGAAGATTCATGAGGGTTAACCCGAACAAGACCAGCAACGGTAAGAAACCCGCAAAGAAGCAATGCAGAAACAACTAGGAAAGGAGAAAATTCTTTCGTTAGTCGCCACCATTCAACGGCTGACGGCGGACACGCCATTAACGATCCACGTGTTGGAATTTTGGGAATTCCAAGCAAACATAAATGGAGAGAATAATCTCCCCTCTACAACACAGAGAAATTTAAACAACTTGACAGGAGACAGAGTTTCCCATACTTTTTAAAACAACTTCTATTCCTTTCAAAACTGATACAAATCTTCCTCTGAACAGAGGGATGAATAACAATGGTGACTGCTACAAACGTAGTGCACAAAATGACTCCTTTTTCTCTGAAAACTATACTCTGTCTCTCAGAGTACCAGCATTGCTGTGTGTCTCTGTTGTTTTCCGCGCTGCTGTGCGAAAACACTAAAACAGAACAATACAATACAACCAACACAGGCTCGCGGGCCTTTTCATTTTATATATGCCGTGCATATATTTTTTACATTACATATAAACCATATGAAAACTTAAATCAAAGAAATGAAACCAAAAAATACAAAGGAAAACCTTTGCGGAACTATAAAATATGAAATGCCTAACGTACGAGTGGGGACCACTACGCAGTCGGCAATCGACAATCGGCAAACGGCTTGACAACAAAATTTGTGATCCATTCAATCTTTCGATTGCGATTACACCATGGACGCGATGGCCTGATATTAAATCCGCTGTATAAGACCGTCGGATCCGCGCTTTATACAAAACGCGCGACCAAACAACAAACCTCCGATCCTCCGATTGCGATTGGAAACACGGGCGCGATCCAGCTATTAACTCCGTCTCATAACATGATCGGATCCGCCCTGATCGGGGCATACAATAAAGCCCGCCGATTAAACCTTGCGATTATGTGATTGCGATTGGATCGCATCGCATCGCGGCTTCATATCAACAAGACACTGCTCCAAAATAACTTTGCGATTCCGATTGGCATATAAATGGTGGGGACCACTTGTCCCGCCAATTTAAAAATAAAAGAACTTCCGCCTGTTAAAACAATTTCCATTCATTCTGGTTGTTGAGGACTTTAAAGCCCAAAACGACTGGTTTTTAATATCTCTGTTCCTCTGTAGAAAAGATCAACGAAAATCTTCATTCCGCTGCAAGACGGCTCTGTCCATCACCAAATTAAATTTCTTCT
Organism: Pinus albicaulis; assembly: GCA_034641835.2. NCBI lineage: Eukaryota > Viridiplantae > Streptophyta > Pinopsida > Pinales > Pinaceae > Pinus > Pinus albicaulis. The sequence continues at coordinate 44,211 of JAXQQM020080726.1, read as the reverse complement.
CTGCTGTTGTGGCTGCAGCCCATCAAAAATTAATTCATTCCCATTCTTCTTCAATGCAGAGTGCTGCGATCTCAATCTCTGTTTCTATTGCTGCTGCTGCCTTTGTACTTGTTTCTTCTTGTCACTGCCCAAGGCTGGCAGGTGACTTTAATATTTCAACACTCCCCCTTAAAGTCAGCTGCTGGGTTGTTCATCATACCCAAGCATTTTCTTAAAAATTCAAAGGTCTTCTGTCCCAATGGTTTAGTTAAAATATCTGCATATTGCTCCTCTGTTTTACAATGCTGTAAAACAACTTCACCATTATTCACCAATTCTCTGATATAATGATACTTTGTGTCTATGTGCTTTGTTCTTTTATGAAACACATAATTCTTTGACAATGCAATAGCTGAGCTATTGTCACAATAAATCACAGTGCCCTTTACCTGTTCTTGGCACAAACTTCTCAACATCCTTCTCATCCAAATTGCTTGACACGCTGCTGCTGTAGTTGCCACATATTCTGCCTCTGCTGTAGACAATGCTACAATAGGTTGTTTCTTGGAAGCCCATGAAATGGCTCCTGAACCCATATGAAAAACATAACCGGAAGTGCTCTTCCGATCATCTACACTTCCAGCCCAATCACTGTCAGTGTATCCAACTAATTCTGAATTTTCTGAAGTAGTATATAAAATACCAAATCCTTTTGTTCCTTTCACATACCTCAAAATTCTCTTTGCTGCTTGCCAATGTGCTTCTTTTGGCTTTTCCATAAATCTGGAAATTAAACTAACAACATGCATAATATCTGGCCTAGTTGCAGTCAAATACATGAGGCTGCCAACTATGCTTTTATACAAACTTGGATCGAAATCCTTGCTGCTGTCATTCTTACTCAACTTCAATCCCATTACTGTGGGAGTAATTGCAGCTTTGCACTCCTGCATGTTGAATCTTTCCAAAACTTGATTCACATACTTTGTTTGAGAAATAAAAATTCCTTTCTCACCTTGCTCCACTTCTATTCCCAAGAAGTATCTTAATAAACCCATGTCAGTCATTTCAAATTCATCTTTCATGACTGTTTTAAAATTTTCAACAAGGTAATCATCATTACCTGTAAAAATTAAATCATCAACATATAAAACAACAATCAACATCTTACCATATTTTTCTTTGATGTAGAGGGTGGGTTCTCCCTCACACTTTTCAAATCCATTCTCCAATAGATAAGAATCTATTCTGCTGTACCATGCTCTTGGTGCTTGTTTCAGCCCATAAAGAGCTTTCTTCAATTTATAGACCTTATGCTCTTGGCCTTTCTTCTCATATCCAAGAGGCTGTTCCACATATACCTCTTCCATTAAAACTCCATTTAAAAATGTGGATTTTACATCCATTTGATATACTTTCCATTTATTTTGTGCTGCTATGGACAACACTGCTCTTACCGTCTCCATTCTTGCAACTGGTGCAAAAGTTTCTTCATAATCAATCCCTTGCTTCTGCTTACATCATTTGACAACAAGTCTGGCCTTGTGTCTTTCTATTTTTCCTTCAGCATTGCTTTTGGTCTTGTATACCCATTTAACTCCAATGACTTCTTTACCTTCTGGTAGATCAACCAACTCCCATGTTCTATTCTTCTCTATGGCTTTAATTTTATCATCCATAGCTTCTATCCATTTTCTATCTTTAATAGCATCTTCAAAATGAATAGGATCATCAACTTGACAATACAAAGCAAATAAGGAATTCATACCTTCATCTGCTTCTCCTTGCTCATAGATTTCTCTAAGGCTTCTGAATCTTGTTCCTCTTTCACTTGGTGTAGCCATGCTTGATGAAGCACTCGATTCTGCTCCTTGTGGTGTACTCGGTGAACCACTGCCGCTTCTTCTCAAGGGTGTTCTTACTGCCGCTTGAGGCGTCCCTTGCTGGCCTTACGCTGCTGGAGGTTGTGCAATGGATGGGTTATTAATCTCAACCACATCTACATCATCTTCATCATGAGATAAACAGTTTTTGACATTGACTGTTTTCTCAATGCTTCCATCCCACGCTTCCTCTTCGATGAATTGCACATCTCTGCTAATTACAAAATTCTTTGTGGATGGGTTATACAGTCTGTATCCTTTGGAATCTTCACAATATCCGAGGAAAATGCACTTCTCCCCCTTACTATCCAACTTCTTTCTCAATTTGTCTGGAATGTGTGCATATGCTACACACCCAAAAACTCTCATGTGGGTGACTCCCTATTTTCTGCCACTCCACGCTTCTTCTGGAACTTTGTTCATCACGGCTTTTGTGGGGCATCTATTCAAAATATATACAACACAGTTTGCTGCTTCTGCCCAATACTCATTCGGCAAGTGCTTTGCCTTTAGCATACTTCTCACCATCTCCATTATGGTTCGATTCTTCCTTTCAACAACTCCATTCTGTTGCGGCGTGTACCTGGTGGTAAACTGCTTGTGTATGTCGTTCTCTCTGCAAAAACGCAGAAATTCTTTTGATATGTATTCTCCTCCTCTGTCTGTTCTGAGGACTTTAATGTGCAGTCCGCTCTGTTTTTCTACAAGAGCTTTAAATTGACGAAATTTCTGAAAGACTTCACTCTTATATTTTAAGAAATAAACCCACACTTTTCGTGTGAAATCATCAATGAAAGTCAGCATGTAATTGCTGCTCGAAACAGATGTTGTTTGCATCGGCCCACATAAATCTGAGTGGATTATTTCCAAAGGTGCTTTTGCCCTTATGCTTTTCCCTGAAGGAAAATTTTCTCTGTGTTGCTTTCCCAAGATGCAGCCTTCACATAGGCTGTCAGGCTTCTCTATCAGTGGTAAACCTCTTACCATTCCTTTTATGTGCAGCAAATTCAAGCCTCCGAAATTTAGATGTCCAAATCTCAGATGCCATAACCAATTTTCATCTTTCTCTTCCTTCTGGAAGGCTTCTTGAGTTACAGCTGCTACATTCTTTCCTTTTTGCTTCAAGTCAATGTTGAGCTTGAGCGGAAACATTCTATTGCTGGTCATTTGTATTTCAGCAATAATTTTCTTACTTGGAGGAATATCTTTTATGGTGCACACATCATCTTTGAATATAACATTGTAACCTTTGTTTATGAGTTGCCCAACGCTCAAAAGATTACATTTCAGACCTGGAACATAATACACATCAGGGACAAATTTCTTCTCCCCATTCCTTGCTCGAATACTTACTCTGCCTTTCCCTTTGACAGATATTTTAGTATCAGTCCCTGTGGTCACTTCAGATTTAACTTCTTCATCAATATTGGCAAACATTGCTCTGTTGCCAGTCATGTGATTACTACATCGAGAATCTAAGAACCAAACATCATCTTCTTTATCTTGTGCTACATTACAAGCTAACAGCACATTACTTGGGTTCTTTTCCTCTTTTGCTACATTAGCATTCTGCCTATTCTTCATGTCATTTTGCTTCTTTCTACATTCATTGGCATAGTGCCCATATTTCTTGCAATAATGACACTAGACATTGGATTTGTCATACCTTTGTCCTTAAGCATGTTGGTGTTGATGTCCACCTTGCTGGCTGTTGCATTGGCCATGGCTCTGGCTTTGACTGTTTCTCCTTCCATGTGAATGTGAAGAGCTGTCCCTTCCACCTCTATTCTGACTTCTGCCTCTTCCTCTTCCTTTTCTTTGACCTCTTCCTCTTCCTGAAGGCATCTGGGTCTTGAAGGCGTGCTCAAGAGATGAGTGTTCATCTTTGCTCAATCTTTGTTCATGAGTTATCAGTGAGGCATGAAGTTCATCCACTGTGAACTGTGAGAGATCTTTGGTCTCTTCTATGGTGGTTACAATAACATCAAACTTTGAGGGTAAGCATCTCAAAAGTTTTTCCACAATCCTTCTATCTTCAAGAGTTTCTCCATGGGATCTTATCTGATTGACAGTCCCAATCACATGTGTGAAAAATGTGTCAACACTGTCTGACTCTTTCATGCAAAGAGTTTCAAAATCTCTTCTCAGTAATTGAAGTTTTGCTGTTTTAACTTTCTCCATACCTTGATAGGCTACTTTCAGAGTTTCCCATGCCTCCTTGGATTTCTTAGCTGTTGCTATCCTTGGAAACACACTCTCATTTACAGCTTGATACAAACAGAAGAGAGCTTTAGCATCTTTCTTCCTATTATTCTTCAATACATCTTTCTCTGCTTGAGTTAAGGCATTAAAAGCCTGCTCATCAGCTGGTTCTGTGAAACCATCTTCTACTAGTTCCCACAAGTCTTGTGAGACAAACAAGGCTCTCATGGTAATGGCCCAATAATCATAGTTCTTTCCATTAAACTGTGGAAGCTGAACACTTCCAAGATTCATACCAGTGCTTGGTCCAGCCATTGCTTCTTAAACTGAACTCAGACTTTAAACAAACTGTCTTTCCTTTTTGAAAGAACAAATTCTTTTTAAATACAAATCAGCACTATTATCTTTGAGAAATACCTGACCTTGACTTCTATTGAGCTTTTCACGCTGCTGGAGAGAAACGCTGTAACAGGACTTCTTCTTCAGCTTCTTTGAAATCTTCAAAGAGCTCTGATACCATGTTGGAATTTTGGGAATTCCAAGCAAACAGAAATGGAGAGAATAATCTCCCCTCTACAACACAAAGAAATTTGAACAACTTGACAGGAGACAGGGTTTCCCAGACTTTTTAAAACAACTTCTATTCCTTTCAAAACTGATACAAATCTTCCTCTGAACAGAGGGATGAATAACAATGGTGACTGCTACAGACGCAGTGCACAAAATGACTCCTTTTTCTCTGAAAACTATACTCTGTCTCTCAGAGTACCAACACTGCTGTGTGTCTCTGTTGTTTTCCGCGCTGCTGTGCGAAAACACTAAAATAGAACAATACAATACAACCAACACAGGCTCGCGGGCCTTTTCATTTTATATATGCCGCGCGTATATTTTTTACATTACATATAAACCATATGAAAACTTAAATCAAAGAAATGAAACCAAAAAATACAAAGGAAAACCTTTGCGGAACTATAAAATATGAAATGCCTAACGTACGAGTGGGGACCACTACGCAGTCGGCAATCGACAATCGGCAAACGGCTTGACAACAAAATTTGTGATCCATTCAATCTTTCGATTGCGATTACACCATGGACGCGATGGCCTGATATTAAATCCGCTGTATAAGACCGTCGGATCCGCGCTTTATACAAAACGCGCGACCAAACAACAAACCTCCGATCCTCCGATTGCGATTGGAAACACGGGCGCGATCCAGCTATTAACTCCGTCTCATAACATGATCGGATCCGCCCTGATCGGGGCATACAATAAAGCCCGCCGATTAAACCTTGCGATTATGTGATTGCGATTGGATCGCATCGCATCGCGGCTTCATATCAACAAGACACTGCTCCAAAATAACTTTGCGATTCCGATTGGCATATAAATGGTGGGGACCACTTGTCCCGCCAATTCAAAAATAAAAGGACTTCCGCCTATTAAAAAAATTTCCATTCATTCTGGTTGTTGAGGACTTTAAAGCCCGAAACGACTGGTTTTTAATATCTCTGTTCCTCTGTAGAAAAGATCTACGAAAATCTTCGTCCTTCCACTATGAAGAACGGCTCTGCCCATCACTGAGTTAATTTCATCTGCAATCTGTGGCTGCGGCCCATCAGAATTAATTCGTTCCCATTCTTCTTCAATGCAGAGTGTTGCGCACTCAATCTCTGTTTCTGCTGCCTTGTACTTGTTTCTTCTTGTCACTACCTAAGGCTGGCAGGTGACTTTAATATTTTCAACACCACGAAACGATTAAGAGAGTTGTAGGAAGCACATTACCAAATTCATTGTTCAACAATTTCGTGTTCAACGACAAATTGAGTTACAGCAAGCAAATTGAAAAATTCATTGTTCAACTGCCAACCAATCTGTGTGACTGATTCATGGTTCACAATAACCCAGAAGGTGGCACAGCATGAACCCAGAAGGCCACATTATCTATTTTTTTTTTAAGGTTTTAAAGTAGTTTTTTTCGGTTTAATTTTTCTAAATTTCTGTTATTGAAAATAGAAGTTTGATGAGTAACTTTGCACAATTCTAATGTTTTAAGGGATTTTTAGGGTGTTGAATCCATATATACAATAAAAAAAAAGAAGTTTAAATAACAGAAATCAAGATTTTAGCTCAATTTTTTTCACCCAATTCCAACACCTAAAACTCCAAAAAATCACACTAAAGACAACTCCAAAATTTTATATTAAATTTAAACCAAATAAAAAAATAATAATCTATTCTGAAAATAGAGTTGTTGCCCATGTGGAAAATCAATGGGAATTTATTCTGAAACGCGTAGTCTAAAAAGGCCCTATTTTCACCCAGAATCCAGCAATGATTTTCAGAAAATCCAGCAAAAATTTGCCAAGAATCTTGTTTACAGTTATTAGACTTTAATATTTTAAGTGCCTTAAGGGTTTTTGATAGTGTTGAATCCATTTCCAGCATCAAAAATAGATTCTAAACACTCCAAGCAACTAATTTTTCGAGTTTTAGTTGACCAAATTCCAGCAATTTTCTGCCATCCAAACTATTTCATTGTGAAATCTATTCTGAAAATAGCGTCGTTAGCCGTACGGAATATCAATCGGAATTGATTGTGAAAATCGTCTCGTGAGCCCGAGCCGGGTGAATTTGTGAAAATCTGAATTTAAAACATACACCAAGTCATAGACATTCAATGCGCTACCGCTTGCTCATTATTGATCTGTTCAATGAACAAATCATCGTTTACCGGCAAACGTGTCGGTTGTATCGTGTCTTGCCGGCCATGCACCAGCGTTCGGAAGAATGTGTGTTTTCCTTATAAAATGTGCCTCCCACACAGCAAAGCATCCCAAAAGGCTAATTTTCTCCATGTTATCAACTCCATTTCTATACACCATTGGTACCCACTTAAATTTTTTTAATAACGTTTCCCTTTACAATCTCCATTGAAGGAAACATCCCTTACAAGATGGTGACATTAAATTGCAAGGGGCTATGCTGTCGATTAGAAGCGCTGCTGACAGGCCTTATTCAAACAGCTGGCTACCTCTGTTTTCCGAACATACAAAACCCTGAGACTGAACCAAATGCCATCTACTTGAAGTTCCTGAGCATCCTCAATAGAGGTGTTCAATTGGTGAAAATGTGCAAGAAAACCAGCCCTCTTAATACTTTCCGGAAACTCATATATACTTCTGAAATCCACCAGCTAGAAAAGGACATCCGTGACTTCGTTCCGTACCAGATGTCTGACCAATTATCTCTTGAGTTGAAGAATATCATATCGGAGTTCAAGTGTCTTCGCCATTTGTACGAGTTAACGGCAGTGGATGAGAGAAATGTGAATGAAACAATCGTTCCCAGGCTCACCAATGATCCCGATGAGAATGCCATGATGTTACAACAAATGGGTTCACATGCTATGTTTGATGGAGCTTTTGACGAAGCTTCTTCTACTTCTAATTGTAGTGGCTCAGTGAAGTCTGATTTTGTAGTGGGACTGGAAAATAATATCTGGAATTTGAAGACGATTCTGTTCCAGAAAGAGGTGTCGCTTGTGGCGGTGCAAGGTATGGGGGGCGTTGGCAAAACAACTATGGCATTGTCCCTCTGTAATGATCAAGAAGTTAAAGGTAATTGGGGATTTTATTTATTCAAACCAATTTCAACTCCTGAAAGGCTATATTTTTGCACTTAATTTATATTTCTGTTCAATTTATGGAATTTCAATCCTAACAAATTGATTTTTATGTATGGCAGGTGCTTTTCAAAACAATGTGATTTTCATCACGGTTTCTCAATCCCCAAACCTGAGGGAAATTTTAGAGACCATGTGGGAGAAGATTATTCGGAGGAAGAAACCTCATTTTCAGAATATCGAGGATGCACATAGACAGCTGCAGCAGCAGCTGCTCAGGCGAGCCAAGCGAACTCTTGTGGTGTTGGATGATGTCTGGTCTATCGCAATTTTGGAAAAATTGTCATTTACAGGTGAAGGTTATAAGACCCTTGTGACAACCCGAGATCGTTCTATCATCCGCACAACAACCTCTACCAGGCTTTATGAATTGCCATTGCTAGATGATGCCGATGCTCTGCCCCTTTTCTGCTTTTGGGCTTTTGGACAGAAATCAATTCCAAGTAATGCGGACAAGGAGCTAGTCAAGCAGGTAATGCAATTTATATGCAATATTTTATTTTACTAAGTTTGGTTCAATTTAATGATTGTGACACAGTGTTCTCCTAAATGTCCCTAATTACAAGCAATTACTACAGTGGCATATCATATAAGGATATCATTATAGTTTTACATAATTCCATATTAATACTTACTATGCTCTTAACAATGGTATCGGTAATCCATTAAAATAGATTCTAGCCATATACTCAATTGTATATTCATCTTCATAAACAATCAAACAGAAACCTGTGAATGAACTTTATACTTAGCAGGCAAACTATTCATGCTTTCAACAACTTTTTGTTTTTGGTATTTGATTGGTTTCCACCTACAGAATTTTCACTAGTGTTGCTAATGTATGAATCACAGGTGCAAGCGGAATGTAAAGGTCTGCCACTTGCTCTGAAGGTGATCGGAAGCTCTTTGTATGGTTAGCCTCATCCGGCCTGGGAGGGTGCTAAGAACAAACTCTTAAAAGGGGAATCAATATCAGATTATCACAAAGAAGGGCTTCTTAGATGCTTGGAGACCAGTATTGATGCCCTCGATGAGGAAGCACGGGAGTGCTTCTTAGACTTGGGGTCATTTCCAAAGGATAGGTGGATATCAGTGGATGAATTATTGGATATTTGGGTTTATGTGCGAAAGATGGAGTGGCACGATGCTTTTGTCATCTTGTTAGAGCTTGCAAGCAGAAATCTGTTGAATTTAACAAGAAATCTCAGGTAAGTGCCTTCATTTCTAACTGTTGTGTTCTCAATATCATTTGATCATAGCTTCCTGTGTCTTATACATTGTGTTGTCTTGGTAATTGGATGTAGTAGGAGCCAAGCAATCAATTATGGCAGTGCCTCTGAGCTGTACTTTTCTCAACATGATGTAATGCGAGACTTGGCCCTATATTTGGCATCCCGAGGTAGCATAGTTGGTAGGAAGAGGTTGCTTATGCCTAAAAAGGAGGACAGTTTGCCAGCAAAATGGGAGCTGCTCAAGGATCAAGTGTTTAATGCTCAAATTGTTTCCATTCACACAGGTGGGTGATCTTAACAGCTTTGCTTGCAACATACATAATTTTTTCTAAACATTTGAATCAAAAGAATTGTCACATGTGAATGTTATCATACACCAAATAGGCTGTCACTCTGATCTGCATGAAAAGATATGTAATGATATCTAGGAGTTGATCATTGATTCAAAAGTTCTTAGAAAATATATGCAATAACCTATAATCTTCTAATCTAGCTTTGCATCTATGGTTCACCTATGTAGGTGCAATGGAAGACGATCAGTGGTGTGAGATGAATTTTGGTGAGGCAAAGGCTTTGGTTTTACTCTTTTCTGCAACCAACTACTTTCTTCCATCATTTTTGAGTTCCATGAAGAAACTGAAACTCCTCGTCGTGTTTAATTATGGGTACAAGAAAGCCACAGTGAACGGTCTACTAGCCTTATCTTCACTTACTCAGCTTAAGACTATTCACTTAGAGAAGTTGAATGTGCCCCGACTTCAAGAGCACAGTAAAGTATTACAAAACTTGGAGAAGATATCTCTTACATTATGTGAAGGGCTTGGAAATATGTCCAGGTTCAACAGCTCCCAGTCAAGCCTAAAGCTTCCCATAATGCAAGATTTTAACTTGCACCACTGATGTGATTTAGAGGAGTTACCCCCTGGTATCTGTGATACATCTTCTGTTGAGAAGTGGTCTATCACTAGCTGCCACCTTCTACAAAAGTTGCCTAATGACTTGGGGAAGCTTAGCTCTTTAAGAATGTTAAGCGTATCTGCATTTCTAGGTCTGAAAGAGCTTCCAGCATCTATTGGAAAACTTGGGAAGCTGGAGTATCTGGACATTTCGCTATGTGAATGCCTAAAAGAACTTCCCCATGAAATAGGAAAACTAAAGAAACTGGAGGAGCTTGACATGAGAGAGTACTCCCGATTGAGGAAAATGCCTAAATCAATTGGAGGGCTAAAATATCTAAAGCATGTTATCTGTGATGAGAAGATTGGACAGCAATGGACGAATTTCAAGAGCTCTGCCATTCCAGAGCTTAGAGTTGAGGTGGTAGATGCACACTTCAGTCTAGATTGGATGGATGCTTGATATCTTATCTACACAGCAAGGAGTTGAATCATAAATGGGAAAGGTTACGGGTATTGAAAAGTCTCCAAGTTCCAGTTCAGCTGATCAAGATGACGATTTGACTTCTCTTACAAGCATTTTTTTTCTTCTAAAATATCCATTTATCTACCAATAATCTTGAAGTGAAGTCCATGAATGTAGATGTAAATGGCCACTTCTGTTGTCCTTGTTCCAAACAAGGATCTTTGTAATGCTTTTCTTTATTTTATGATAATAATAGACATGTTATTCATGTCCCATTTCCATTATTAGCATCTCTAAAATCTAGTTATCCACATATTCTAAGGGTGTCTGTATATTCCTTGCAATATTATCACTGGGATATGCAACAGTGTTGGTTAGATTAATTGCAGGTTTGATAAGTTCCTAATTGGCATTACATTTAGAATTCACAGTCTGAACTAAATTTGCTTTGCTTATCTTTTTATTTTATATGCAAATCCCATATTTATGCATACTATTGGGATCGAGTATTGGGATACCACTCGATTGTTATCACAAGATTTATTTATGTGTAATCGCATATTCATTCGATGGGATGCTAATGGACTATTATCACAACTTTTATGAACTCGAGAGTCAAATTATTTTTCCTTCTTGGGTGGCTTCCCCTACAAATTTGGCTGTGAGAAATGTATATATGTTTTTTGTATCCTTGTTATCTGCGGGTTAGAGTGGGCATTTAATCTGCAAGTTTTATCTGTTTTAAGAGGAATGTTTGCGTCTTGCAAAATTCTAAGAGTTCATATATATATATATATATATATATATATATATATATATATATATATATATATATATATATATGTATATATATATATATATATTAAGTGAAACTTAAAATTTAATCTTAATTTTTTTAAGAAAAATGTGCTCTTTTGTGGATAAACAGATCTATAGGGATTATCGCTGCCTTCCATTGAGAAAACTTAGTTGTCAGGTGTTACCCATTATTTCAAGTTCAGAGGAAAATGAAAACTCTGTGAGACTGATGCACATCTTACCTGTGAAATCAGGGTTAGGTGTTGAGATTTTTGCTTTAAGAAACAAGAATAACAACATATGTGCGAAAAGGATCTGGAAGTGCTAGAACCGGTGCTGAAATTATCTTTTTCTTTAAAGCATCAAATGATTTCTGCTACAATCTCCCCAGTGGAAGACTTTCTTTATACTTTTCAATGCATTTAACGAAGATGCAATGGAAGAAAAATTAGCAATGAGTTTCCTCCAATACCGTGTTGCCCCTAAAAAGCTTCTTACCTCGGTAACTATATTGTGCTTGGGCCAATTCAAAATTACCTCAACTTTGGAAGGATCAATCTTCAATTCACCTCCTCCAACAATGTGTCCAAAATATACCAATCAATTCTTACCAAATTTGCACTTTGACATCTTAAGAAACAATTTCTCTTTTATCAAAACATCAAGTACCTTGTTCATGCATGACATGTTCTTCTCTTGATTTGTTGAATATAAATATGTCATTTAAGAAAACAATGACAAATTCATTTGGAAATGGTCTAATTACATCATTCATTACTCTCATGAAAGTAGTTGGTGCATTTGTTAAGCCAAATGGCATAACTAGCCACTCATATAATCCTTGTCTAGTTTTGAAAGCAGTTTTCCAAATGTCTTCTTCAACTATCCTAACTTGATGATAACCACTTCTCAAATCTAAATTAGTGAAATACTTTTCATGCTTTAAGTAATCAAGAAAATCATCAATTCATGGGAGTGGGTAGCGATTCTTTACGGTGATTTTGTTTAGTGCATGGAAATCGATACACATGTGCCAAGTCCCGTCCTTCTTTTGAACCAAAAATATTGGTGAACCACATGTCGATGTAGATGGGCGTATGATACCTTTATTCAGAAACTCTTGGATTTGCTTCTTGATTTCCAAACTTTCCATAATTTACATGTGATACATACCAATATTTTGAAGTGGAACATCCTGCCGCAGCTGAATCTCATGCTGAATTCCCCTCTTGGGTGGTAACCCCCTTGGTTCTTGAAACATCTTGCCATGTTGACTTAACACATCAAACAAATCTGATTTCAATTTTCCATCACATCCATCAAAATATTCATAGTCAACATCTTCCTTTTTCTTGATCATGAGAAGCACAAAATTTTTACTTGCATTTACTAGCCTCTTCATTTGCCCTGCATTAACTAAAGAGATATTCAGTTTCTTGCGATGATCTATCACAATATACTCCACTACATCTTTGATCAAATGATATTTGTTTTCATGATGGTAAAAGATCGCTTTCCTGTCATACAAATATGGACTACTCAAGATAATCCCTGAAATTTCAAGTGGAACCACATCTAACTCAACTTCATCGACAAAGTTTGTAGTAATAGCAAATCTGAAAATACATTTCCTTGTCACCTGTAAATTGGCATTGTTAACTATCCAACCCAAAAGGGTATGACTTATGATGAGGTACAGTTTCAAGATTTATTTTTTTGACTAAGTCTTCTGAAATCAAGTTTGCTTGTGACCTTGTATCAAACAATGCATCAATCTTTGTATGATTAGAAATTAATCTAACATGGAATAATTCTATCCTTGTATCTTCATTTGGAGTGTTTTTGTGACTGTTTGAGGAACTAGAACTTGCTATAGCTCCCTTTCCTTTGTTAACCATGGCAACTATCTTGGTTTCATCTCCTGAATCAGATCCAAGATCTTTTTGTGTGGTGGTAGTTGTCTTTTGTTTCCATTTGTTATTTGGTTTCTTTGGTCTTAATTCGGGATGTAGTTTCCAATAGTGGGCTTCATCATGCCCCTCTTTGGAACAATGTTTGCATGTAATTTTCTCCCCTTCTTTCTTAACACTTTAATTCTTCTTTCCCTTCCATTTTCCTCCTTTCTCTTTTCTCTTACCCTTGAATGGCTTCTTCTTACTACCCTCTTCAAAAAAAAATTACCCCTTGCTTCAAGATGTGCGACTTACAACATACTTCATCTAAGTTATTTGGGTTAAACATAAGGATAGTGTGTTTTAAGTAGGAATGTAGACATCCTATATATTTCAAGAGTGTATCTTGTGAATTTAAGTCTACTCCAAGTAATAAAGCCCTCTTCCTAAACTCTTGTATATACACTTGCAAACTTTGACATTTGAGTTGTCTAAAGTTTTGCCAACTCATTAATGCTTTCTGCATATAGGCTAATGGATAAAATTGTCTTTTATTGAAAGAAATGAATTTGACCAAGGAATGGAAATCTTACCATGGATTCACATTTCCTCTTGTGCCTTTGCCTCCCACCAAACTAGTGCTACTCCTTATAGCCTTAATGAAGCCAATTGGATTTTGATATCGTCTTCTTGTAGATTATGAATTTTGTAGTAAACTTCCAATTGAAGAATCCAACTGTCTATTCTTTCATCATTAACTTCTCCATTATATGTGGGAATTTCAAATTTTATGTCCAACTTGAGTAACGGAGTCTTTCCTTTTGGGATCTTGGAATGAGTATGGGTATGAGTTTTTGTAGTGGATGTGGAATATGAAGATACTGATGAGGATGATGAAGATGATGATGGTGGAGAGGGAGGTGGTTTTCCTCCACTACCTTTTGAGCTCCTCTCTTCCTCCTTTTTATTGTTTGAATATTCTTCTCTATGAGGGTGTTTTGAACCTTCTCCAGTTTCCTTTGCCATGAAAGCTTCATACATAACTTTCACCATCCTTTACATTTCTTTGAATTCCCTCTTTACATCCTCTTCTTCAGAATGTTCATGAGTTCCTTCATGTCCTGAAATTTTGGCTATAGATTCAAGCTCAATCTCTGCAGCTTGTATCTCTTCAATCACTTCAGCGTCTTGTGCAATTAATTCCTCTTCTATCTCAACTGTTGGATATGGAATTTGAGGTGCTTCAAGTGTTTCCTTGAGTGGTCCTTTGGGTGAGGATGATGCCTTCTCATACTTCTTCCTTATTGTCCTAACTTCAGGACTAGCTATCAGTAGCTTCCCTTCTCTTCTCTACAATCTCAACCTTGTAAGCATCAGAAAATTTTCAACTATTAAAACCCTTCAAGTAAAACAAGCAAGCAACCTTGTGCTCTGATACCAACTTGATATGAAAATGATTGCTAGTCATTGTTGTGCTAGTATCATATTAGATATAAACTTTTCTTTTCTTAGTTTACTTATCCTTCATAGGTTTCTTTATGAGCATGTGATTTTCAAATCATTGTACTTGGTGAAATTATGAGTTTTTCATAAGATTAAAAAGCATAATTTAAATGACAGGACAAAAGCACTATTAAACACAACAAACACACATAATAGAGCTTAACACATAGAATTTTGATAAAGGAGTTCACCCCTTCTGGGCTACATCTCCTTGGTCCAGCTTCATAGTGTGGGCCTTTTTATTAGCTTCAAGTGTGCTCAAATTGTTGTTACAAGCTTCAGAACCTCTTGGAACCTGTTCCAATCATTAGGGGGATTTTGAGGTCTAAAATGGGCCTCCTAAGAAAAATGTACAATAAAAATAAACTTTATGAGAACCAATAGGATTCAAGATGATGATGTCAACCATGGGGGATGATTCACCATTTTTTAAAGTAAAAGGGTAAAAATATTAAAAAATAATAAAATAATAAAACTACTTTTTCAACTCGTATTTTCAACTTATCTCCCAAAAGTTTTACTCACATTTCAAGTGTGATTACTCATTGGATGCAAAATTTAATTCTTCATCCAAGGAGTACCCATGTTACATACTTTCGATGGACCCTGCTACACGAAAAATGAGAAAAACGTTAAAAAACGTGATTACAAGTAGGGATAATTTTAAGGATGAAAAATTATCTTCAAGTTTAAAAAATTGACGAATCTCACTAGTCCGTAATATGCAAACTATAAAATTTTTATTGATGTATTTGTAAAATTATTCAAATTTATAATGATATTATATATATTGTCTATATAATGTTGGTGATTTTTAACGTAAAATAATTTTATATTGTAAAATTTGGGCGAATCATTTTTATAAAAAAAACGGATACCAACAAATCTTTTTTTTTGGAAAAACCATGGAAAATTAGCCCACCTGCGAATATTAGCCCCTAAAATTTTCCATGATTACAATCACGTTTTTCATGTATTTTTCAATTTTTGTGTAGCAGGACCCATTTAAAGTATGCAACATGGGTACTCCTTGGATGAGGAATTAAATTTTGCATCCACCGAGTACTCCCGCTCGAAATTTGAGTAAAAAAATTGGGATCTAAGTTGAAAATATGAGTTAAAAAGTAGTTTTTTCTTTTTCCCTCTAAAATTTGATGATGTTATCAAATCTTATTTTATTATTTCCACTATTATTTTATAATTTTCTTAGTAGGCCAATTTTAGACCTCAAAATTCCCCTAATGAAGTTCAAAACATCATAATCTCCCAAAAATGACTATTTGTTTGTTGAATTTGGACTTTGGATGCTCTGGCAATGACCCCAACACCTGGTGGCCCTGGCCTTAAAAAAATTTCAAATCCACTAAAACACCTATAGATTACATTTTCTTCCTTTGCAACCTGCTTCATTGAGTTCCCAACATGCCAATTGGCCTATAATGCCTCTTTCTGAGCTCTGTTTGGGCGAAAATAGGATGAGTTATGACCAAAACTGCTTTTCCCCCAATTTCTCCACTAAACTTGGAGGAACTACCAATTAAATTTCTAAATTCAGAAATCCTGCCATAAATGGCACACTCTCCTAAAAATCCACCAACATAATCCAATATTAGATTAGTGGATAAATGTGTCTTAAGTTTAAGATAAGTGTTGAGTTTAAGGATAAGCATGTTTTAGCACTAATCACATTTTAACGTGGTTAAACCACATTTTAAAACTTAATTAAACGGGTTTAAAAATCCGTCGGTTCATTCGTTTAGGCGCTCAGTTCTGGAATGTGGCCATATGGGGAGGGGGCTAGCCCCCTCCAACCCCCAACCGTCAGACTGTCAAACAATAAGTTTAAGCGGAGACCTTAGTGGTTAAGAACCACATGGTAGGAGAGTTGGTGTAAGGCACGACTGGCGGGCAGAAGGTCGTGGGTTCGACCCCCACTCTGCCACAAAAGTTTTACAAGGATTTGCAAAGGGCTTTGCCACCAACTTTAGAGCTCGCCTCCAAATTTTTCCTCTGTCAACTTTAGTTAAGGGCTCCTCCATACTTGGTTAATTCTACCGAAAAGTGGGTTTCAAACTATATATATATATATATATATATTATTCCACCATATCAACTTTAATGTCCAACCTTAATGTGAAGTAATAATTCGACCCAAGGGTTGGAGAGGGCCCACCAGAGAGGACATGTGGTGCCCTCTAGTTGGGTTGTACTCCAACCTTAAAAAAATTTCAAATTCAAACTTAGGAAGAATATTGGAGGTCATTGGACAATTTCTCCCTTCACAAACCCATCTGATGAATCTAGAGATGACACTTGTCACAGTACCATTAGCTGAAATCTAGAGAATATTCCCTGTAATGTTGATTGTACCTACTACATCATCCCTGTACCTGTTCTGCTCATTTTTTGTCTGTTTTGGAAAACAAACAATAAACGATAACTCAATCATATGAACTCGTATTTTGATGAAATGAGTTGTGTCAGAATCCTGGCGACAAACTCTATCCAGTCATTCAAGTTCGAAGAAATTTTGAGCACTTTCAAATTTTAGCTAAAACTTGAGCCTTAGATCAATAGTCTCTCTTGCTACGTAGTGCAGCAAAGGCGTAGTGTACAACTCGACAGGATATTTGTGGAAGCAATTCTTGGATGACTACAAAGAAGCTCAAGAGGAGGGAAAGCAATTCCACTACACGTGGCTCTTGCTCTTAATTGTGTTGATGGCATGGAAGGAGCTCGATGAGTCACAGTTCCCCACTGTGGACCCGAATCTCTACGAGGTTGCACAATATGCCTCATTGTGGCATTCAAAGGAACCAACTCGGGTGATGGAGAATAAATTATTTTGGGTAGGTTTTGAGGTGAGCATGTGCACGATGATTAACCAGAATCCAAGGCTATTGACAAGTCTTTTTGCAGAATATCTCTAGGTCATTGATTTTAAAGTAGACTTTCACCATGTGCACATCCGCGTGAAAAAGGACCTTGGAGAGGTCTGGTACGAGCTTATGTACCTGGTGACCGAGGATGATGTTGGGTGCACTATGAGTGAATGGCCAAGTGATTGGCTAAATCCATCCACTGAAGGGGTAGAGACAGAGTAGGAAGACATAAGTGGCGTGAAGAATAGTACCTCTAATACGTAGAAAGGGAAGAAAGACACTAAGAAGGAGCTTGAGAAAGTCACATTTGCGATAGATAAGGAGGCTGAAAAAGAAGCAGAGTGAGAGATAGAGAAGGATGCTCTGGAAACATGAGGGGAAGATCATCAGGGTGGTGATGATACATTTTTTGATCCAGCAGACCCCTCATCCCCTTACATTCTAAAGAGACAACAAAAACTGGGTGGTAGAGGTGCATATAAAAATATGAAGTGAGAGAGCTCCACCGACCCATAATCATTTGTCCTCAGTGAGGGGGACTTCAATGAGATTGGTGACACTATTTGGCACGTCACCAAGCATATATGGGGAAATATTGAGGAAAAATACAAGAGCGTATTGGCGGAGGTCCACAAGGGCCTCAAGGCATTACAAGTTCAAATGAGTGCAGTGCAAGTGAGCATGATGCAAGCGAGTGGGCTTCAAGTGAGTGGGGCACTAGCAAGTGAGAGTATAGTAGGGCAAGATTTGGCCATCATGACTGATATTCGCATGGTTAAAATCCCTGCAAGTACCCTATGCTTTGATAATAATGAGAATCAGGCGCAAACATCGCAATGTCAGAACACCGAACTAAATCTTGTTGCTCTCCCTTTAAATGCATTGCATGAGTTCCACCAGGGCATCACAAAAGAGTTGCAGATTCGAGAGAAGTGCACCCTACTAATTATCCAGGAAGTGAAGGGATAATGATAGAAAATGGTTGAGGAAAAGTAGCAGGGTGTGCAGGAGTGAGATGAGGAAGCCGCGCACAGACATAAACTAGAGGTAGCCATCATCAACGTTTACAACGAACTGCCTGATGTGCAGATTTAGGTTGAGGCAACCCCAGAGGATAAATTAGAAAAGCTCGGGATGGCAGTAAAATACTCCAAGGCCAAAGTCGGCAAGGTATGAATAGAGGTCCAGATGAAGATTGTCGAGCTTCACCTGCAATTACAACCCGCTACTCCACTATAGGTTCGGGAGCAACGTGCAACAGAGATTAAGGTTGCCACTTCCAATATTGAATCCATAGTCCAGGAGTGCATCCAAATATTTGAATAAATTATGGATGTATGGGTCTCACTGCAGGAGGACCCTCATTTGCATACTATTGAAGTGGAAATCTGCGAGAAACTGGAACAAATGGACCATATTAAGGTTATCACGAAGACTCTAGCACTGCTACAATGGTATACCCGTCTCCAAGAGGGTAAATATTTGCATGGACTGATTGATGAGATGCACAGAAAGGAACAAATTATCACAACCAAAATTCAACCATGGGAAGTTGAATCTAGTCACCTATCATAGACTGTGGAGAAACAGCTGAAAGCATTGTGCGAGACACAGAAGGAAATCACTCATAAGACAGTCGGGCCAGGTACAGAGAAGTTTATAACCGAAGTACAAGAAGTTGAGAAGCAGTTTTCCGAGACAGTTCAACCACTGAAGGTTGCAATTAGTAGCATTAAAGCAAATATTGAGGGTGCACTAGTAGAGTGACTCGGGGCAAGTCACATCTTTGTATTGGGAGACTATTGGACAGGGTACCCCTAGATAGAAGTTTTTGTAAAAGGATTTGTATTTTGAGGAGCGAAGTATGTAATGCACATATATGTTAGAGTCTTAGGGGCTTTTGGGTGGGTTAAAGTCCCTTATTTTGAAAATGGATGGGAATTTTTTGAATACTTAGAGCTTCGCCCATGGTTTTTGGACCATGGTATTATAAAATAAAATATTATATAAGGATTCTAGAGATAACTCTTAGAGATAACTCATGAATTGAATCATAAAATGCATTTGAAAGTAAGGTTGTTTTGAGTTCGTGTTATGTGTTTTGTAGGAAAGGGAAGGCTCCTACAGTTGAGTGCACATAGACCTTATAAATTCTACAACTGAGTGCGCAAACCCCTACAGCTGAGTCCACGGGGTAGAAATTTTTGTATTGAGAAGATCTAAAGTAATAAAAGAAGACTTGAAGACATATCTATGTCCTTTACTTAAGTATTTTCTTTTTATTTTATTTTTGATGTTATCTATGCCAAGTTAGGGTGTTTATATATATTTGTATCATGAAGTCAGTGGTATGGTTCCTTATGTTGATTAATGCATGTTAAAGTAGAATCATGGACTCTGAAAGCTTGTTACATAGAATTATTGAAAACCCACTATGTCGTTAGCATATTTTTTCTACGGAGCTCTGATAAGTGATAAAGAGAATATAATCCCTAAAGCCACACTCCATAGTCCCTCTAGATGTAGAAACCTGGTTCTAGCATCATCGGGTGAGACTAGGTCTGTGCAGCAGATCATTGCTAAAAGGGACGGTAATAATGGCTTGTGTTCTTTCGTGCAGCCATATTTGAACTTGGGTCTAGGCCCCATTAAGCCAACACTATGTCAGGTCTAGTTGTAGTCAAATAAATCAAACTCCCAACTAGTTGTCCATACAATGTGGTATCCACCTCTTTAGAATCATCATCAATATGAAATGAAAGGTTCTGTTGTAAAGAAAATGATGTAGCTTTGCACTGTTCCATTCTGAAATTTTTCAATAATCCTCTAACATAATTTCCTTGAGTGAGAAAAGTCTGACCAAAGTCCCTCCAAACTTCTATACCCAAACAATATTGTAATTCTTCGAGGTCTTTCATTTCAAAAACTTACGACATTTTCACGTTGATTTCTTTAATCAATTAATCAGCCTTTCGAGTGATAATTAAATCATCTACATATAAATAAATCAAAACAAATTTCCCCTTTTCATCAAAAACATCATACATATTTCGATCATTTTTTATCCTCTTATAACTATGCTGCAAGAAAAAGGAGTCAATGTTTTCATACCATGATCTAGGTGCCTTTTTTAATCCATATAGTTCCTTTTTTAAATTTGCAGACTAAATGTTCCTGCCCCTATTCAATAAACCCTTCAGGTTTTGTTAAATACACTTCTTCTTTCAATTCACCATTTAAGAAAGTAGTTTTCACATCTAGTTGGCGTACCTTCCAATGATGTTTTGTAGCTAAGGCTATTAACATTCTAATGGTGTTTAACTTAGCTACAGGGGAAAAGGTATCTTCATAGTCAATACCTTCTTTCTCTGAATACCCCTTAACCACCAGCCTAGATTTATATTTTTCTATACTACCATTTGCTTTGAACTTGGGTTTATATAACCATTTACAACCTATAGGTTCTTTCCCTTCTAGAATTTCAACTAAATCCCAGTTTTTTTTAATTATTGACTCATATTCATCTTTCATAGCTTCCCTCCATACATCATACTCACTTTCTTCATTATAATTTAAGGGCTCAAGAAAATTTAAAATGTTGTTCATAAGAGAATAGTCTTTATACCTTGCTGGTAAATGAGTCTGTCTACCTAATCTCCTTAGTAGTGAAGTTGCCTCAATTTTTTCTTGCTCACTCCTTAGTAGACTCGGATTGCTGATTGTACCTACATCAATTGCTTCTTCTTTTTTCTACTAATGTTGCACATTGTTGTATTTAATTTCCTCATTTCTATATTCAATTAGAAGAGGCATATTCCACTCCTCATAGCCTTTGTATATGTTCCCTTCATCAACTTGTTCATGGAATATGACATCTCTACTCGCAAACACCTTGTGAGTAAATGGGTTAAACAATTCATCTGCTTTAAACTCAGAACAATACCCTACAAATATGCATTTTATGGCCTTAGCATCCAATTTATTCCTATCCTCCTTTGGAACATGAGAAAAATATTTGGAACCAAATACTTTTAAATTATTAACTGCAGTCTTAAATCCATATAAAGCCTCGAATGGATTTTGTGTTCAAGACACGCAGTTGTGCTTCTATTCTTTAAATATACTGGAGTATTAATAGATTCTTCCCAAAATCCATTAGATAGGTTCTTACCTTTCAAAATGTTGCATGCACACTCCACCAGAGTTCGGTTCTTCCTCTCTGCAACCCCATTCTGTTGTGGAGTGTGGGGTATTGTAAACTGCTAAATTATCCCATCATCCCTGCAATATTTGATGAAGTTTCCCTGCTAGTACTTCTGCAAGACTGATACTAAGTGATGACTACATTACTGTAGTTATGAACTACTAATGACACTAATAGTACAGACAGCTTTCATCATAAAATACTATACATCATCTGAGAATACTACCATGAATAAGATCTGAACAAAATGGAAGAAATCACAGCTGTCTCAACTTGTCTCTCAGTTCTTTGATTCGAGAGATGTATGCATCAACAGATTCATTCTCCTCCATTATGATGGAGAGAATCTTACTCTTCATGAAAAATACTCGATTTGTGTTCTTTGTCTCATAAAGATCCTTGAGGGTCCCCAAAATATCATTGGTAGATTTACACTCTCTTATGTGAGGGATGATATTGTCCTTCACTGACATCTTCAACAACACCTTCTCTTTGTTCTCCCTCTTCTCTTAATCTTGGATTGTTTTAGTTGTTCCACTTCTAGCTATGGTCGGATTTGATTCATCCCGATTTGTGATTTCCCACACACTCGAACCCTCGAGCAATCTCTGCAATTTGGACTTCAAATTGGTGCAATTCGACCCATCGAGCTTATTTCTCTCATTCTTGTACGCTTCTACAATATGATTATTCATTGAGTTCAATCTATTGATCTGCCTTAAGATCCTCAATCTCCAGCAATCGATCAAGGAGCGATCTCCACAACAAGGTGATCTCAATTTCAAAAGAAGTTGACACCAACATAGAGATATCAACCACCAAATTTTTACTGGGGATCTCAATTTAAAAATAAACAGAAAAAAACTCACCAATCTCGAGCTTAAATAGAGAAATCAACCACAATAATTTATTCATGTTTCCCACTCACCATGATTTACGCAGAAACACTGCAACACAACTCATCTGGTCACCGCACCAACGGATCTGCTACACATGCCTCTATTCTCACCGCACCACAACAATTGGCCTGGACATCTCGTTAAGTCGGGCAGCATTACCAACGCTCCTCTCGTCAAATAGAATTGCATTATTATTACACTAACGCTTGGCTCATTGAATAAAATCGTGCTAGTGTTGTACTAACGTTGAAAATATTCAAGAAACCTGCATCCTGCGAAACGGAGGTAGGTTCACCACTGTAACGCGGTGCTTTATAGCACTCGGTTTCATTATAACGCCCTATGTATAACCTAGAAGGTGCGTTATAGCACAAAACAAGGAGAAAAAAAATATTTCTCCTCTCACCGAATTTCGCGTTGCTGCAATATGCACGAAAGAAAAAAAAATTGCATATTTCCAACCACTAAGGCTCACGACATATCCATCAACCAGAGCTCTCGAATTAATCAACCACCAAGGCTCCAGTGCTGCCACTAAGGCTCTCGATTCTGCCACTAAGTCACTCCAACCACTAAGGCACTTGATTCAACCACTAAGGCGCTCGATTCAGCCACTAAGGCACTCGATTCGCCACTCAGGCACTCCAACCATTAAGGCACTCTATTCTGCCACTAAGACACTTCAACCACTAAGGCACTCACCAACCACTAAGGCTCACCAGATCTGATACCATGTTAAAACTAAATAAAGACAAAACTTATAAATTGAAACTAGTAGCTCACAGGTGAGCAAGTTACGCTTGGAGACTTCCCAAGTAGAGAACGCTTTGTCTTATTAATCATCAAATCAGAAATATATAAGTTTGCATCAATTTACGGATATTGGAACTAACTCCTAAAGAATAGGAACTAATCCTAATCTAAGACACTCGTACAACTAAGAGACAAACTCTCTCCAATAATACAATATTCTCCATTATCTTCAATTATGTCTTGGATTCCAAATCCTATTCCTATTAGTGTTTTTAAAAAAATTCTTAAGATGTGTGATGTACATTATACAATATTGATACATTGATGTGCATGTAAATATATAATACACTTGAGCTTGAAAGAGATTTAGTGTAATATTTTGTATAGTTTTACATAAGTTATGTGGTGTTCTCTAAAAATATAAATGCATCACTACATATTATTGTGTGTATTATTTCAAATAAGCATATTGCTAAACTCAAACATGTTGTCACAAAATTTGGTAGAGATATTTTAATAACTTTTTGAAACATATTACACAATTGCATATTTCATTCTCTTTTTCTCATAGGAGATGGCTAATAGAAGATTAGGGACAATAGCATGTCCAAGGAAGAGAACAAAGCAAGTTAGTGGAAGTTTTAATATGAGTAATATATTTTAAATTAGTGTCAGTTTTAATGATGCACATCCGTTAACTTACATCATGTGAAATAAATGTTTTGAGAAACTTGAGAATATTATTCACAATATAAGCGAAAAAAAGAGTGTAAACATTTAAAAAAAAGAGTTTGTAAATATAGAAATATGGATTAAAAGGCGATGAACCTGAAGTATTTTTTTTTATTACTTATTAACAATAATAACTAAAATAAATATTGAATATATTGAATGCTAAAATAAATCACTGAGGGAACCTGAGGAATCAGGTGAGGGGAGATGAGATTTAATAAGGGAAAAATATTTTATAATATTATGATGGATATAGTAGAAATAATGTATATATGTTTAGCTGATTTATGATATAATAATCGATTTGATGAATGTGCAAATTAGGTTAGGCTTAAATTACATCAAGTTTTTTTTCAAGTAACGATAGTTGTGAAACGTCTAATAATAAAATTATATTATTATATAATAATAATACAACAAAGCTATATATTTATATATTATAAAAATGTTAATTGATTATTAAATTTATTCCAATTCACTTTTATTAAGTTTTTAGTGTTTTAAATTTTTGAGGTGCAAACATTTTTTTAGAGTGAAAAAAGATTGATCTCTCTCGATGTTTGGTAAATCTCGAGTTAAGATGGATTTATAATAGTTTAATTATTAGCCTTTAAATGAGTGATGTTAGAGAAGAATACCATGGGAAAAACCATGGGTTGGAAATCATATTAGATTGGAAATTTTATGTTTTTATTTTATTTTATTTCAACTCAATTAAATTGTTAAACATTACAACATCTCTACCATATTCCACAGAGAGGAGATCTACAAAAGGATCCTAAATCTTCATTCAATTAATCAACATATGTGGATAAATAATAATTAACCTAGAATTGCTAAATATTTTGTGACGGCTTTCAATCAATAATAGAGGTTGATTTAATTTAAAAAAAATTAATAATGTAGTAAACTAATAAAATCTAAACTAATTATCATTATATTGTTTCTTATAAAGATTAAGAAAATTAAAAACATTAAACAAGACAATAATCAAACATATTAATAACAATGTCCAAAAATATTGTACAAGATGGCGTAAAAATAAAGAAAAAAATTATCATAACAACAATGAATTAAACATATATAACTAGCCTAGATCCATCCTAACTCTCAACCTACGAAGAGATGAAAGAGTTCAAATATAGTTTCACTCTAAAAGAGGTTTGAATATTCAGATATTTGATTGCTCTCGACGCTTGGTATATGTAAATTTAAGATGCATCTAGGTTGATTTATCTATTAATTATAATTATAAATATAATTATTAATTTTCATGTTGGCAAGAGCGGGAGGGGATATTATTTGGCCCAACCAACAAAGCGAGTTACAATATGCATGGAGCTTGGGTATCACTACCAATAACCAAGCAAAATATTTGGCCCTTTGGCAATGTTTAGAATTATCCATTGCAAGAAAAATAAACAAATTAATGGTCTTCAGGGGTTCCATGATAGTGATTCAACAAATGACCAAAATGAAAGAAAAATGCAGCTCCTATAGTCCCCGATAATGTAAAGGATTCATTGCAATTAAAAAAATTTGAGATAATAGAAATCTATAATGTCAAACGAAATTTGAATTCAGTTGTAGATGAGTTGGACAACAAAGGAGAAAAAATGGAGAAAGGTATGTTGAACCAAAAATGTTCAATAATTCTCAAGCCCCTTCCATGACTAAGGATTGTTATTATAAAAAAAACTAGTAATCGCACAAAATAATAAAGGACAACAAGAGTCTTTGCCATAAAATTGGTTTTCATAATGGAACATTAAGTTCTTGCCTTATGATGGTGGTGAGCATCTCTAAGATATAACCCATAGAAATATGGCCCTCCATTAATATTGACAGAGGATTGTAATTTCCATGTCACACTCTCTCTTGGATCTGGAAATTACACTATAGCATCGAACTCGACACCTGGTGGATAGGTGACCCCCTTCATGATTATAACTAGAGAATGCAACCTTCAGTCTTAAATGCCCCATCTAGATTAGCATGAAGTACATATTGTGAGTTAATGTAAGAAATTTTATGAGATCTCAGAGAAGTTATGGAGATAGATTGTTCAAACAACTTTATGAATGTGTCACGACATATTCGTTTAATTATTGATAGGATGTTTCAATCAAGGAGACTGGGATTTCAATGTGTTGGCAATATGATGCAGAGTGTTGTCCTTGATGGCAACCCACTTGATGAAGATGATGGCAACCTACTTGACGAAGTTGTTCTTGACTTGATGAACTTGTTAAATGATGTAAATCTGATGTATCTACAATGAGTACAAAAGGTAATGATGGAAGGAATGTCAGTATGTGCCAGAACATGATGAAAAGAGTATGTCTCAAGGCATACGCGGATTTGTCTAGACGAAGTAGCGTATGCACGCGGGAAATAACGTGCCAAGTCGCGTATGGGAAAAAGCGCTCTAAATTTGTAAAACCAAGGGTAACTACCATGGTATTGACCCATTGTTTTGAATGATGGTTCGCCTATGTGATCCCGTCCAGGAATACCATTGGAAGTTATGTGGTTTTGACTCATGGTATTGATGAAGGGTAACCCTATATAAGGAGAAGAAAATCATTGTGCAAAAAGTGTGCATGTGTCTGGGCTTTGATGAATACTTCACTCTGAAGTATATCTGTATGGTTGAACCCTGTTCCTAATTGATAGATCTGAATCTATGATGCACCTATGAACATGATGATGGCTCAAGATCTCTAGATCTAGAAATGGTGAATGTCAAGGATGATCTGAAAAGAAGTGAAGAAGACTTGGCGCAATCCTGTTGAAGAGATTGAAGAAATCTGGGTAAGTTCATAGATCTGGTCTGCACTGCAAAGTTTAGATTTTATAGATCTATACGTCGGTTAGTTTCATCAAAAGTGCGTGTATATGTGGGTCTGTGGAAGGAAAAGCGCGTATGCACAGTTAGTGTTTTTTTCTTGAAAATGAACTAAAGTATACGCGGGTTCGTCTTCTGGAAAGCGCGTATATACGCAGGTCTGATTAAATAAAAGCGCGTATGATTTCTGATCTAATGGTTGCTGAAGGTTGAATGTGTTTTTGCATATCTATTCTGAAGTCTGGGTTATATCTAATATTCTGGTTACAGTGGTCTCACTATTCTGTTTGAAGCAATGAGCAAGGTATGATTGTTGATAAGTGAAGGGTTGTGTTGAAGTTGTTTGATCCAGTTTGAAAATTGATGAAACGTGGTCTGCAGTGGATCTGAGGGTTGAAGCCTTCAGTCTGATAATAGAAGCTTTCTGTCAGCAGAGGCTGGTGTTGATATCAGGGGGTAGTAGCTCCCTTCTAGGTAAGGCTGGTAAACGAGAGAAGGGGGTTGTAGCTCCCTTCCAGGTGAGGCTGGTAAACGAGAGAAGGTTGTAGTCTTCTGTAGGTGGGTGCTTGCATGCTGGTATAAGTCTGCACCAGTACATGATTGTAGGAAGTTTTTCTTTATAATAAATATTGAAGACTGAGACGACGGCAGCGGTGGTTTTCTCCCAAATTGGGTTTCCACCTAAAAATCCTGGTGTTCATGTGTGTTGCCTATGTGTGATGATTATTCTGTTCTTTCTGCACCTGTTTACTGTTTCCTGAAATAACTGATGAATGAATAATGCAATGATCAGAGTTAAGAATTGAATGCATAATTAGATCTCTGGAAATACGCGAGTTCTGTGAAGGATATCCGCGTATATACGCTAGTTGACTTTAGCAAAGTAGCGTATGGGTTTTAGAAAAGAAAAGTAAAAAGTTTTTATTGGCTGCATTAAATACTGATTCACCCCCCCCCCCCCTCCTCTCAGTATTTTTCCAACAATTGGTATCAGAGCCAGGTCCTTCTGAAAAAGCTTAGCCGCTAGAAGGAAGATCAAGCAAGATGAGCAATCATGAGGGACTATCAAGCCCCCGCTCTTCAACGGAAGAAATTTAATCTTCTGGAAAGTGAGGATGAGATCCTATCTTCAGTCTATGGGAGCTGATGTATGGGCCATTGTTGAACAAGGATATCAATATCCAGCCGCTACACCAACAGATCCAACTGAAAGGAAGAATTATGAATCAAACGCAAAAGCGGTCAATGCTATAACAGGAAGTCTAACTAAATCAGAATTTGTCAAAGTCATGCAGCTGAATACAACAAAGTAAATATGGGACAAAATCATTCTAAGTTATGAAGGCGATGCAAAGGTAAAAAGTGAAAAACTCCAAACTCTCAGAATTGAATATGAAAATTTAAAGATGCATAGTGATGAGAGTATTTCCAGTTTCTTTTTACGTATTGATGATGTTGTAAAACGTATGAGAAATTTGGGTGAAACAATATCCGACACTACTTTGGTTGAGAAAATTTTACGATCGCTAACGGAAAAATTTGAATCAAAAGTTTCTGCCCTTGAAGAAAAACAGGATATTCAAAATCTTTCCGTGGTGCAACTTCATGGCATATTGACTGCATATGAAATGAGGAGAGGAGGATTATCTGAAGTCAAAGAATCTGTTTTTAAAGCTTCTACAAAAGGGAAATAAGTTCAAAAACTAGAAGGATCGGGATATATCTCAGAAGAAGATGAGGCAAACTTTGTGAGAAGACTCCAACTAGGAACCAGAATATTCAAAGGTAAGCTTCCTTTCAAATGTTTTAATTATGGAAGATTTGGTCATTATGATATAAAATGTCCTTATAAAGAAACATCTGCTAAAGAGAAAGAAGTAGCAAGAAGGAATAAGAACCGATCTAGCACTAAGAAAAGCTACTATACAAATGAAGAAAGTGATGGGTTATCTGATAGTGAGGAAGAATGTGAACAAGATCTTAGACTCCTCATGGCATTTGAAAATAATTCTAGAGACGATAAGGATGCTTTTATGGATGCTCTAGATGACAATGATTTTCTTGATCAAAACAATCAACTCAAAATATGCTTGGAAGAAAGTAAAATAATCATAGAGACTCTGAAAAGGCAGAATGAAGAAGCAAAGAAACATAATGAAAAATTAGAATGTGAAGTAGTAAGTCTAAAAAAAGAACTTGAGAAAATAAAGACTTTGAATCTTAGATTTGCTAAAGGATCTGAAACCTTAGATGAGATTATCAAGGTTCAACGTTCTCCTCTTATTAAGACAGGTCTTGGATATACTGGAGAATCTTCTCAGGCTTCAGCACCAAATTATCTAAAAGCAGCTACAACTAGTTTACTACATTCAGCCACTCAGCAAGGGAATAAAGAATCTTTATAGGTAAAGCATGATCATCAAAATACAAGGAACACTAACAGGGATATCTCTCAAAGAAGCAACAATCAACAGGTAAATTCAAAGAGAAGATTTCATGATCGCAGAAATTTCTACTTCAATGGACAATGTTTCTCATGTCACAATTTTGGTCATAAAGTTGTTCAATGTGTTGCATATAAAACCATCATGACAAGAGAAGCAAGAAAGAAAAGGATGGATATTGAACCAAAGAAGAACACCTATAACAACTTTTCTCCTCTTCAAAATGAAGTTGAATGTTCTTATTGCAATAGCTTTGGCCATGAAGAATCTGAATGCAGGAGCAAAGTCCAGCCAAAACAGCATTTTCCTTCAAGTTCCAAAGTATGGAAAAAGAAGGAATTACAGGTTGAAAATTGTGGGATAGCGTTATTTGCAGAAGGTGAATAAAATCAATGGTACATTGATAGTGGATGCTCAAGACACATGACAGGTGACAAAAGCAAACTTCTTGCATATAATGCTCTAGAAAAGGAAAATAAAGTTACATTTGGAAATGATACCCCTGCTGTAATTAAAGGAAAAGAGTCTGTGTTTTTAAAAGAAAAGGTGAAGGCTAATGATGTCATGTATGTGGATGGATTAAGGCATAACCTGTTAAGTGTAAGTCAAATGTGTGATCAAGGAATAGAAGTTGTCTTTAGTTCAAAAGAATGTGTGGTTCGTGATCTTGATACAGGTAAAACTATTATAAAAAGGAAAAGAACTCCAAGCAACCTGTATGTATTGAAGAACTGCAAAGATCAATGTTACTTGAGAAAATATTCAGAAAATTGGCTATGGCATAGAAGGTTGGGGCATCTGAGCTTCTCTCAAATCAACAAAGCAAGTAGACTTCAAGCTGTTCGTGGTCTTCCCAATATTACTCTACCAGAGAGTATCATATGCAAATCTTGCTAATTCGGTAAGCAGACCAGAGTACAATTTAATGCCAAAGAAGGATCATAAAGTAAGCCTCTTGAACTCATTCATACTGACATATGTGGACCTATGAGGAAAAAGTCACCACGTGGGGAAGAATACTATATCTTATTTATTGATGATTACTCTAGAATGTGTTGGATCGGGTTGATTAAACACAAAGATGAAGCATTTGAAAAATTTCAAATCTTCAAAGCATTGATAGAAAATGAATTAGATCTAAAAATCAAGTGTCTTAGATCTGATCGAGGAGGAGAATATACATAAAATGAATTCTTTGAATTTTGTGAACAACATGGCATAAAAAGACAGTTCTCTGTAGCAGGAACTCCACAACAAAATGGCGTAGCAGAAAGAATGAATAGAACAATTCAACAAATGGCTAGAGCTATGCTTGATGATTCTGGAACTCCTGACATGTTCTGGGGAGAAGAAGCACATACAGCAACAAACATTCTCAACAAGCCACATGTTCGGGTAAATAGTGACAAAACTCCATATGAACTCTGGTATGGTAATTCTCCCTCTGTGAAGCATTTTAGAATTTTTGGAAGTAAATGCTTTATCAAAAATAATGATGAAAAGCTTGGCAAGTTTGAACCTAGATTAGATGAAGGGATACTTCTTGGTTACTCATCTACAAGCAGAGCATACAAATGTTACAATAAAAGGCTTCGAAAGATTTTTGAATGTATTGATGTTGTTATTGATGAGTCTCCTGCAGCTCCTAAAGAAGAAAAACAAGCAACAGAAGAAGATGATGGTGACTTTTGTCCTTCTACATCAAATGGAAATGATATAGACAGTGGATCCAATGAAGAACCTGAAGATGATTTATCTGAAAAGGCTCCATCCAGATATGTTCAAAAGAATCATCATGAATCTCAAATCTTGGGAGACAAGGAATCAGGTGTACAAACAAGGAGGACTCTTGTGGGATCTTCTAGCTATCTGGCATTTCTATCCACAATTGAACCACACAATGTCAATCAAGCTAGCAAAGATGAATGTTGGATTCAAGCCATGAATGAAGAGCTTGATCAAATTGAAAAGAATCACACTTGGGAATTAGTGCCAAGACCTCATGACAAAAATGTCATTGGAACTAAATGGATATTCAAAAACAAGTTAAATGAGAATGGGGATGTTATAAGAAATAAAGCTAGACTTGTTTGCAAGGGGTATACTCAACAAGAAGGTATAGACTTTGAATAAAATTTTGCTCCTGTAGCTAGACTTGAAGCCATAAGAATGTTTCTTGCTTTTTCAAGTTTTCAACAAATCAAAGTTTATCAAATGGATGTTAAATCTGCATTTCTCAATGGTGATCTAGAAGAAGAAGTTTATATAGAACAACCGGAAGGATTCATTTTGGGAAATGACAAAAATCTTGTTTGTAGACTTAAAAAGGCTTTATATGGTCTCAAACAAGCTCCAAGGGCATGGTATTATCGGCTTGAAAAATATCTTCATCAACAAGGATTCTCAAAGGGGTCTGTTGATAGCAACTTATACACAAAAACTGAAAATGATAAACTATTGATTGTAGTTGTATATGTTGATGATATCATTTTTGGAAGTAATGAAGAATCTATGAGTCAGAAATTTGCTTCTGTCATGCAACAAGAATTTGAAATGCCCATACTTGGAGAACTAACATTCTTTCTTGGCTTGCAAGTGCATCAAACTACAACTGGTATATTCTTATCTCAAGCAAAATATCTTAAGCAAATTCTGAAGAAGTATGGCATGGAATAATGTAAACTTGTAAGTATACCAATGATAACCAGATGTAATCTCAGTTCTCATGATGATTCTCACGCGGTGAATCAACCAGAATACAGATCAATGATAGGAAGCCTACTTTATCTCACTGGGACTAGACCGGACATTATGCATGCAGTTGGGATAGTTGGACGATTCCAAGCTAATCCAAAAGAGTCTCACCTTCAGGCAGTTAAAAGAATATTCAAATATCTGCAAGGAACTCAAGACTTTGGACTATGGTATCCAAATAATGCTGATCTTACTCTTCATGCTTACACTGATGCAGATTGGGCTGGAAATGTTGATGATCGGAAAAGCACTAGTGGTGGTGCATTCTATATGGGACCCCGGTTAGTGTCTTGGTTCAGCAAGAAGCAAAATTCTATTGCCTTATCTACAACAGAAGCAGAATATGTGGTTGCCGCATCTTGTTGCACTCAACTTCTTTGGATGATGCAAACCCTGCAAGATTTTCAAATCAAATGTACATCTCCTATCTCCATTGTGTGTGATAATACAAGTGCCATCAGTATCTCAAAGAATCCAGTTATGCATTCAAAGACCAAGCACATTCCCATCAAGTATCACTTCTTACGTGAACAAGTGCTTGAACAAAAGGTGAAGTTGGAGTATGTTCCCTCCAAAGAACAAGTTGTTGACATATTTACCAAACCTCTGCCCAGGGAAGCGTTCGAATATCTCAGACAGAAGCTGGGAGTAGTCTCTGCTGTGAATAAAATCAGAACTGTTTAAATTTAGAAGAACAAATTGGATACGCGGGTTTCCTGAAATACAGTCGCGTATATACGCGATTTCATACACAAAAAACCGCGTATGGGTGGTTGCTGACAAAGTTTCTGGGTCAGCATTCTTCAGCACAAGCTATGGTGCTGTTTGGTATCTCTGATGCTGTATGGCTTCTCTGGTGATGTTTCAGCTCTTATATTTCTGTTTCATTCTCTGATATTGGGTGAATATGCCTTGATGATTGCCTGTTGAAAGTGTTCAGGTTACTCAAGCTAAGGAGGAGTTTTGTTCATATGGAAAGGATGCACAGTTTTAGGGGGAGCATTAGCCTGGCTGAGAATAATGCATTGTTGGCATTATGATGGTTCTGAAACTTGATCTCTCTCTTGAGGTCTCTTTGGTTTTGGTTTTGAAAAGTCATACTTGTAATTTGATGAAAAGGTCATGTTGAGACCCATGATGTAAATTGTAATATTCAGTCATGTAAGGACTTGTTCAAATTTGTAAACCCACTTGGTTGGGTAGTTGAGTCAAAATATGTAAACCCACTTGGTTGGGTATTTGAGTCGCATATGTAAATCCACTTGGTTGGATCTTTGATGTAAGTATGAGTCTTGGTGATAGGAAAGTCATAGAGTCATGTACTTCATTGAAAAATATGTTTGAAGATTCAGCATGAACTCAGGGGGAGCATGGTAACTTCAGTACACATCAGATCTGCAGAGCTCTACATGAGGAGAGCTCTAATGTATCTACAATGAGTACAGAAGGTAATGATGGAAGGAATGTCATTATGTGCCAGAACATGATGAAAAGAGTATGTCCCAAGGCATACGCGGATTTGTCTAGACGAAGTAGCGTATGCACGCGGGAAATAACGTGCCAAGTCGCGTATGGGAAAAAGCGCTCTAAATTTGTAAAACCAGGGGTAACTACCATGGTATTGACCCATTGTATTGAATGATGGTTCGCCTATGTGATCCCATCCAGGAATACCATTGGAAGTTATGTGGTTTTGACTCATGGTATTGATGAAGGGTAACCCTATATAAGGAGAAGAAAATCATTCTACAAAAGGTGTGCATGTGTCTGGGCTTTGATGAATACTTCACTCTGAAGTATATCTGTATGGTTGAACCTTGTTCCTAATTGATAGATCTGAATCTATGATGCACCTATGAACATGATGAAGGCTCAAGATCTCTAGATCTAGAAATGGTGAATGTCAAGGATGATCTGAAAAGAAGTGAAGAAGACTTTGGCGCAATCCTGTTGAAGAGATTGAAGAAATCTGGGTAAGTTCATAGATCTGGTATGTACTGCAAAGTTTAGCTTTTATAGATCTATACGCAGGTTAGTTTCATGAAAAGCGCGTGTATACACGGGTCTGTGGAAGGAAAAGCGTGTATGCGCAGTTAGGGTTTTTTTCTTGAAAATGCACTAAAGTATACGCGGGTTCGTCTTCTGGAAAGCGCGTATATACGCGGGTTTGATTAAATAAAAGCGCGTATGATTTCTGATCTAATGGTTGCTGAAGGTTGAATGTGTTTCTGCATATCTATTCTGAAGTCTGGGTTATATCTAATATTCTAGTTATAGTGGTCTCACTGTTCTGTTTGAAGCAATGAGCAAGGTATGATTGTTGATAAGTGAAGGGTTGTGTTGAAGCTGTTTGATCTAGTTTGAAAATTGATGAAACGTGGTCTGCAGTGGATTTGAGGGTTGAAGCCTTCAGTCTGATAATAGAAGCTTTCTGTCAGCAGAGGCTGGTGTTGATATCAAGGGGTAGTAGCTCCCTTCCAGGTAAGGCTGGTAAACGAGAGCAAGGGGTTGTAGCTCCCTTCCAGGTGAGGCTAGTAAATGAGAGAAGGTTGTAGCCTTCTGTAGGTGGGTGCCTGCGTGCTGGTATAAGTCTGCACCAGTACATGATTGTAAGAAGTTTTTCTTTATAATAAATATTGAAGACTGAGACGATGGCAGCGGTGGTTTTCTCCCGAATTAGGTTTCCACCTAAAAATCCTGGTGTTCATGTGTGTTGCCTATGTGTGATGATTATTCTGTTCTTTCTGCACCTGTTTATTGTTTCCTGAAATAACTGATGAATGAATAATGCAATGATCAGAGTTAAGAATTGAATGCATAATTAGATCTCTGGAAATACGCGAGTTCTGTGAATGATATCCGCGTATATACGCTAGTTGACTTTAGCAAAGTAGCGTATGGGTTTTAGAAAAGAAAAGTAAAAAGTTTTTATTGGCTGCATTAAATACTAATTCACCCCCCCCCCCCCCCCTCTCTGTATTTTTCCAACACAATGGAGGTCACTCTATGTATTGTTCACAACTAATATACAATGGCATATTTCATGTGGGATTGTCAAAATACAAGGATAATTTGGTGTAATAACAATTCTTGGTCGAAGCATGCAAATGGAGAGTGATATTCAACTTTCCTTTCTCCAGGAGCAAGAGAAAATGAACCATTAATTGGATCGCCTAACTGAGACAATGGAATATATATCCTCTACGCTCAATTATTAAAGTGGAATGGAAGAAAAAGTGAAGCAAACACAAATGGTACTTCTGAAACAAAAATTTCACTTGTCACTTGTTGCAGAAGAAGTATGAGATGCTCCAAGAAACAATGGTAGTGAACGTGGTTGTCTTAGAAATAAGATTGAAGTGGTTGGAGCCTGACAACAAGCAAAGAAAAACAAGATCCCTTGTAGGCATGTCATTTAAGGAGAGCATGGAAAAGGATACTTGAAGAGGTGCATCATACCAGTCACATTTGAAACAAAGTGAAGAAAAACAACCAACAAAATATCTATCCAACGACAGTCCGTCCAATTCATGCTAAATGTCATGCTTTTTTCTAAACTCATGTTATGCAAATACATTTTGATATGAGTTATTTTTTTGGAAGGCATTTATAAGATATCAATATAATACTTTCTTAGTTAATAGAACCC
Source organism: Pinus albicaulis (assembly GCA_034641835.2). Taxonomy (NCBI): domain Eukaryota; kingdom Viridiplantae; phylum Streptophyta; class Pinopsida; order Pinales; family Pinaceae; genus Pinus; species Pinus albicaulis. Next base: position 8,507 of record JAXQQM020080726.1, on the reverse strand, counting down.
ACAGGTGAAGGAAAGATAGTTGATTGATATGTAAAAACTATGAAGTAGATAAAATTGTTGCATATGTAAAGGTTGTGGCCTTGTACCAAACTATATTTTAATACACAACTCCATTATATATATATATATATATATATATATATTACATTTCAAATTATCTACCATACTCAAATGGAGAGAGCCTCTTAACACAATTACTACACTTACAAGACCAGCAAAAAAAAAATGAAAAAAAAACTAAATTATATATATATATATATATTCTTATAAATACATAAAGTAAATATCAAATTTAATATTCTTTCACAGGGAGAATTATAAAAAATATATTAAATCTTCATTTATTACTTCCAAATCTATACCTCTTAAGTATTCATTGGTAAAGAATGTTTTTTTTTTTTTTTTTTTTTTTTTTTTAATAACTTGGTAGATCCTTTCTATTTTCTATTTATAGGCAAAATGCAGGTCACAAGATACAGCTTGAGGCCTCAACCTGCCCGTAGGAAACCAAGTCTGTTGGTCGTTTAACGAGTTATAGGACATCCAAAACATAAACATCTTAAGTCTGTTTCTTACTATCTTCAAGTAGCTAATATCAATATTTTCTGTCATACACATACTAAAAAAGTAAAAGCTATCCACTAGCATCCCAAAAATTAAAACAAGGAAGGTCAATTCTCATTCCAACACATAGAGGAAACTAAATCAATCTTCATCTGACTCAACAGGAGCCGGATCTTTCACACTGGAGCCAGACATGTCAACTTGGTGCATGCTTTGCAACTGCTTCTCAATTCTTCCTAAGCGAACACATTGATGGTGCTTGCGCAAGTTAATTTCCTGAATAGACCTAGTGATATCTACTAAATTTGAGGCTGCTTTGGGGTCTCCCCCGATCTCTTGAACATAAACTATTGCCTTTACAAAAAGGCATTTCAACAACCAAAAAGTACGAATTGAGTGATGAAACAACGATATTCTGCCACGAGGGTTACCAGGGTCATTGATGATCAGATTCAGTTCATCCACAACCATATCCTCTCCTTCCTCCTGCTTCACTCTTTCATAGCCCTCCCATACATGGATCAATGACTTAATATAACATGGTGTACCATCGGAATAAGTTTGGAACAGATTCTCCATGACTTCTTTGCCCGACTTCCTACCACATTTGGCCGGAGGTGACTTTGGAACCTTGGATTTTCCTTTGTCCTTTGCTTCCTTCTTTACCGAATTTCCTTTCACCATTTTCTTGATAGTCCGGTCTTCCAGCAATTTTCTTGGCAGGTAGGAGTTTCTTGGAAGACCTGTAATAGTGCAGAGCATGACAAGTTTAAAACAACCTGAATGAATAGAAAATTGATAGAGTGACCAGGCCTGACTTCTTCCATCAGCAGATGGAGACTGGAACTTTGAAAGACTTTGAAGACTCAAATTGTTAACATAAATCCTATCCTGATTGGACCCACAAACCAGAGTAGACCCATAAACCGGAGTAGAAGACAACACCCAAACTAGAGAGTTTCAACCCTTGTTCGACTTTCTCACATTGACTCTGACCCGGATAATCCCTCCAAAATTACTAATAGTATTACCCTTAAAGAGGGAAGTATTTAAAAAACAAAATGTGATAGAACAACCGACATAAGTGACCCACTGAAAGCGCAAAACAATATTCCTACCCTTAACATTGTCACCCCTTACATTAACATCATTAGAATCCATTCGATCAATTTCCCACCTCTGGTGGTTCAAATTGGGAGGTGAGAAAAGAGCAGGGCGCCCAAAATGGGTAGCATGAAAGTCAAAACAGTGTCATGCCTTGTTCACGCAAGAAATTGGTGGTTCCTTACATCTCCAATAATACCAATCAGAATAGAGCAAAGAACTCCTTTATGGCCAGAACAAAGTAAGAAATTGGGATGTATTATAAAAAGGCCAATTCACAACATTTTTGGGTAAGTAAAGAGAAATTATATCTAAGCCTACCAGAACCCATCTATCCACAGTGAGAACATCTACTTCTCTGTAATTCATATTGCTATCAATATGTAGACATTTCAGAAAACTAAGTAGAAAACCAGAAGAATGTTGCATGACAATAATGTTATGAGGATTGATTATGAAATGCATGCAACATCTTGCAGTGTATCGAACCAGGTAAATGTAATTGAGGAAAACCAATATCTTTCATCGCATAGAACGAAATGCAGAGAATTCTTTCATGGCTATGAGGTATGGAGAATTGGATACATACCAATACGTTGCAGGTTGTGAAGTCCTCCGGCGTCAACTGACTTGTTTACAGTAGTTCTGTGTGTGGCAACCACCAAACATGCAAAGAATGGAAAACATCGAGAGAATGAAAAATACGCAGAGAATGGTGAAGACCTTGTAAATATCCCACTCCCACCTCACCCGGCGACACACATCCCAAATCATTCTTGACAGCCCACATGATGCGTCGGGTTGTTCTGCATTATAACATAATGTGGTCATAACTATTCGTGGGTGGAGTCATCCGCACGTCATCCTCAATCGTGATGTAAAAGCCTTTGTGTGCCTCCACCACGTATCCACCTCCCATCGTCGTGACATGTCGTTAGCATCGCCAGTTGACACCCCAATCGAAAAAGAATGTTTTTGTTTAAAAAAAAAACACATTTTCATATTATTACTTTAGATATTTAATTTTTAATATTAAATTTATGTCTTAAATAAATATAAAATTTCTAACATATATTTTTAAAATTAACAATTTCTTAAAAACTTATATATAATAAAACACATTATGACAAAATTTTCTATTAAAATACTTTGTAGTATAAAAATTGTGTTAAATCTTTCCATTAAAATTCCATAGCAAAAATCCAACCATCCAAAAAACTTTCGTAACTCCTAAAAGCTTTCAGATGCCACTTAATTGTAGCTACTGGTACATTGCAAACAAAATAAAAAATAAAAAACACAAAAATATTACTTATAAAAAAAGTAATCACCAATATTTAAATACTTAAATACCTCCATTAATTTTTCGAAGAAATGAAAAATTCAAATGCATAAAACCTTCTATCATATTTGAAATCATCACATTATTTTAAAGTAAAGAAAACCTCTTTACTGAAAAATAATATATTGTTTTGTTGCAAACAAGTATATAAGTTTCTTCATATATTAAATTAATTTTCCTAAACGTAGTATGGAGTTATATATATATATATATATACTTTTCTTAAAATATATATTAATTTAATTTTAGTATTTTAAATATAAAACGTTTCCGCAGTTAGATATATATATATGAAATTAAATTTCCTAAACCTAACATGGAGTATTTTTTTTAATTATATATTAATTTAAATTTTATCAGAAATTAGTTAAGAAAATCCAACAATAACTTTCGGTGGGTTTTTATAATGGAAACGTATTTTTACATTGTCAGTACGTGATAAAATTTCTACATCGGTTACAGAGCGTGTGTGTCTCTCAAACATGAATAACCTTCTCTTATTCAAACAGAGGCTACAATGGAAGATTCTTGAGGGTTAACCCGCAGAAGACCAGCAACTGTAAGAAACCCACAAAGAAGCAATGCAGAAACAACTAGGAAAGGAGAAAATTCTTTCGTTATTCAAACAGAGGCTACAATGGAAGATTCTTGAGGGTTAACCCGCAGAAGACCAGCAACTGTAAGAAACCCACAAAGAAGCAATGCAGAAACAACTAGGAAAGGAGAAAATTCTTTCGTTAGCCGACACCGTTCAACGGCTGACGGCGGACACGCCATTAACGATCCACGAAACGATTAAGAGAGTTGCAGGAAGCTCCTTTCACGAGCTCGGTAGACAACTATTTCACGAGCTCGGTAGACAACTTCATTGTGAAATCTATTCTGAAAATAGCCTCGTTAGCCGTGTGGAAGATCAATCGGAATTGATTGTGAAAATCGTCTCGTGAGCCCGACCCGTGTGAATTTGTGAAAATCTGAATTTAAAACATAGACCAAGTCATAGACATTCAATGCGCTACAGCTTGGTCATTATTGATCGGCTCAACGAACAAGTCATCGTTTACCAGCAAACGTGTTGTATCGTGTCTTGCCGGCCACGCACCAGCGTTAGGAAGAATGTGTGTTTTCCTTATAAAATGTGCCTCCCACACAGCAAAGCATCCCAAAAGGCTAATTTGCTCCATTTATCAACTCCATTTCTATACACCATTGTTACCCATTTAAATTTTTTTAATAACGTTTCCCTTTACAGTCTCCATTGAAGGAAACATCCCTTACAAGATGGTGACATTAAATTGCAAGGGGCTATGCTGTCGATTAGAAGCGCTGCTGACGGGCCTTATTCAAACAGCTGGCCACCTCTGTTTGCCGAACATACAAAACCCTGAGACTGAACCAAATGCCATCTACTTGAAGTTACTGAGCATCCTCAATAGAGGCGTTCAATTGGTGAAAATGTGCAAGAAAACCAGCCCTCTTAATACTTTCCAGAAACTCAGATATACTTCTGAAATCCACCAGCTAGAAAAGGACATCCGTGACTTCGTTCCGTACCAGATGTCTGACCAATTATCTCTTGAGTTGAAGAATATCATATCGGAGTTCAAGTGTCTTCGCCATTTGTACGAGTTAAAGGCAGTGGATGAGAGAAACGTGAATGAAACAATCGTTCCCAGGCTCACCAATGATCCCGATGAGAATGCCATGATGTTACAACAAATGGGTTCACATGCTATGTTTGATGGAGCTTTTGACGAAGCTTCTTCTACTTCTAATTGTAGTGGCTCAGTGAAGTCTGATTTTGTAGTGGGACTGGAAAATAATATCTGGAATTTGAAGATGTTCAGAAAGAGGTGGCGGTCCAAGGTATGAGGGGGCAACAAAACAACTATGGCATTGTCCTATAGAGAGGTTTATTTGTCGAAAATATTTATATGGTTATAAATTGATTTGCCCAATATGCGGCAGGAGTGCTTTTCAAAACAAATGTGATTTTCATCCCCAAACCTGAGGCATGGGAGAAGATTATTCGGAAGAAACCTCACATTCGATATCGAGGATATGTTTTCCAAGGCAACCAAAGCGAACTCTTGTGGTGTTGGATGATGTCTGGTCTATGGTAATTTTGGAAAAATTATCATTTACAGGTGAAGGTTATAAGACCCTTGTGACAACCCGAGATCATTCTATCATCCGCACAACAACCTCTACCAGGCTTTATGAATTGCCATTGCTAGATGATGCCGATGCTCTGCCCCTTCTCTAGTTTTGGGCTTTTGGACAGAAATCTATTCCAAGTAATGCGAACAACCAGCTAGTGAAGCAGGTAATGCAATTTATATGCAATATATTATTTTACTAAGTACTAAGTTTGGTTCAATTTAATGATTGTGACATAGTGTTCTCCTAAATGTCCCTAATTACAAGCAATTACTACAGTGGCATATCATATTAGGATATCATTATAGTTTTACATAATTCCATATTAATACTTACTATGCTCTTAACAATGGTATCGGTAATCCATTAAAATAGATTCTAGCCATATGTATATTCATCTTCATAAACAATCAAACAAAAACCTGTGAGTGAACTTTATACTTATCAGGCAACTATTCATGCTTTCAACAACTTTTTGTTTTTGGTATTTGATTGGTTTCCACCTACAGAATTTTCACTAGTGTTGCTAATGTATGAATCACAGGTGCAAGCGGAATGTAAAGGTCTGCCACTTGCTCTGAAGGTGATCGGAAGCTCTTTGTATGGTCAGCCTCATCCGGCCTGGGAGGGTGCTAAGAACAAACTCTTAAAAGGGGAATCAATATCAGATTATCACAAAGAAGGGCTTCTTAGATGCTTGGAGACCAGTATTGATGCCCTGGATGAGGAAGCACGGGAGTGCTTCTTAGACTTGGGGTCATTTCCAGAGGATAGGAGGATATCAGTGGATGCATTATTGGATATTTGGGTTTATGTGCGAAAGATGGAGTGGCACGATGCTTTTGTCATCTTGTTAGAGCTTGCAAGCAGAAATCTGTTGAATTTAACAAGCAATCTCAGGTAAGCGCCTTCATTTCTAACTGTTGTGTTCTCAATATCATTTGATCATAGCTTTCTGTGTCTTATACATTGTGTTGTCTTGGTAATTGGATGTAGTAGGAGCCAAGCAATCAATTATGGCAGTGCCTCTGAGCTGTACTTTTCTCAACATGATGTAATGCGAGACTTGGCCCTATATTTGGCATCCCGAGGTAGCATAGTTGGTAGGAAGAGGTTGCTCATGCCTAAAAAGGAGGACAGTTTGCCAGCAAAATGGGAGCTGCTCAAGGATCAAGTGTTTAATGCTCAAATTGTTTCCATTCACACAGGTGGGTGATCTTAACAGCTTTGCTTGCAGCATACATAATTTTTTCTAAACATTTGAATCAAAAGAATTGTCACATTATCATACACCAAATAGGCTGTCACTCTGATCTGCATGAAAAGATATGTAATGATATGATCATTCATTCAAAAGTTCTTAGAAAATATATGCAATAACCTATAATCTTCTAATCTAGCTTTGCATCTATGGTTCACCTATGTAGGTGCAATGGAAGACGATCAGTGGTGTGAGATGAATTTTGGTGAGGCAGAGGCTTTGGTTTTACTCTTTTCTGCAACCAACTACTTTCTTCCATCATTTTTGAGTTCCAACCAACTACTTTCTTCCATCATTTTTGAGTTCCATGAAGAAACTGAAACTCCTCGTCGTGTTTAATTATGGGTACAAGAAAGCCACGGTGAACGGTCTACCAGCCTTATCTTCACTTACTCAGCTTAAGACTATTCACTTAGAGAAGTTGAATGTGCCCCGACTTCAAGAGCACAGTAAAGTATTACAAAACTTGGAGAAGATATCTCTTACATTATGTGAAGGGCTTGGAAATATGTCCAGGTTCAACAGCTCCCAGTCAAGCCTAAAGCTTCCCATAATGCAAGATTTTAACTTGCACCACTGCTGTGATTTAGAGGAGTTACCCCCTGGTATCTGTGATACATCTTCTGTTGAGAAGTGGTCTATCACTAGCTGCCACCTTCTACAAAAGTTGCCTGATGACTTGGGGAAGCTCAGCTCTTTAAGAATGCTAAGCGTATCTGCATGTCTAGGTCTGAAAGAGCTTCCAGCATCTATTGGAAAACTTGGGAAGCTAGAGTATCTGGACATTTCGCTATGTGAATGCCTAAAAGAACTTCCCCATGAAATAGGACAACTAAAGAAACTGGAGGAGCTTGACATGAGAGAGTGCTCCCGATTGAGGAAGCTGCCTAAATCAATTGGAGGGCTAAAATATCTAAAGCATGTTATCTGTGATGAGAAGATTGGACAGCAATGGATGAATTTCAAGAGCTCTGCCATTCCAGAGCTTAGAGTTGAGGTGGTAGATGCACACTTCAGTCTGGATTGGCTGGATGCTTGATATCTTATCTACACAGCAAGGAGTTGAATCATAAATGGGAAAGGTTACGGGTGTTGAAAAGTCTCCAAGTTCCAGTTCAGCTGATCAAGATGACGATTTGACTTCTCTTACAAGCATTTTTTTTCTTCTAAAATATCCATTTATCTACCAATAATCTTGAAGTGAAGTCCATGAATGTAGATGTAAATGGCCACTTCTGTTGTCCTTGTTCCAAACAAGGATCTTTGTAATGCTTTTCTTTATTCTATGATAATAATAGACATGTTATTCATGTCCCATTTCCATTATTAGCATCTCTAAAATCTAGTTATCCACATATTCTAAGGGTGTCTGTATATTCCTTGCAGTATTATCACTGGGATATGCAACAGTGTTGGTTAGATTAATTGCAGGTTTGATAAGTTCCTAATTGGCATTACATTTAGAATTCACAGTCTGAACTAAATTTGCTTTGCTTATCTGTTCATTTTATATGCAAATCCCATATTTATGCATGCTATTGGGATCGAGTATTGGGATACCACTCGATTGTTATCACAAGATTTATTTATGTGTAATGGCATATTCATTCGATGGGATGCTAATGGACTATTATCACAACTTTTATGAACTCGAGAGTCAAATTATTTTTCCTTCTTGGTTGGCTTCCCCTACAAATTTGGCTGTGAGAAATGTATATATGTTTTTTTTATCCTTGTTATCTGCGGGTTAGAGTGGGCATTTAATCTGCAAGTTTTATCTGTTTTAAGAGGAATGTTTGCGTCTTGCAAAATTCTAAGAGTTTATATATATATATATATATATATATATATATATTAAGTGAAACTTAAAATTTAATCTTAAATTTTTTAAGAAAAATGTGCTCTTTTGTGGATAAACAGATCTACAGGGATTATCGCCGCCTCCCATTGAGAAAACTTAGTTGTCAGGTGTTACCCATTATTTCAAGTTCAGAGGAAAATGAAAACTCCGTGAGACTGATGCACATCTTACCTGTGAAATCAGGGTTAGGTGTTGAGATTTTTGCTTTAAGAAAC
>JAXQQM020069525.1:0-109638 GCA_034641835.2 Pinus albicaulis | reverse complement strand
AAGAAATGTTCTTGGCATGTTTTCCTGGAATGTTCCTTCTTTCAAAATGTTTGGAATATGTAAAACTTATATTAGGTCATTCAATATTGGTCTAGTTCAAATCTGGAGGTGACCTAGCATTTGTGGAAATCATCTAAAGACCTGTAGGTCTTCAGAAGCTCTTCCGATGGGGGATTTTGACTCGCTAAGGAGAGGGTTTCCTTTCAAAAGAAAGATGTGATCCTTCACGCACTAACAATTTCTTAGCCATTTGCTTCAAGGAAAAGAGTCTAATGCCCCAGTACTAATCCAAATCCATGGAGTTACTTTAGTTAAAGTGCATCAATTGCAAATGGCCATAAAAAAGGGGGTCAAATTATTTTATTTTTATCTTCAAATCACCTACAAAAATCGACCACTATTTACAAACGAAAAAGAGCTTTCACAAATTTACATTTTTGGAAACTCAAAGTTTACAATCAACTGGCTATACAGGGGAAAAGGGAAAAGAAAAGAATCAAGACAAAGAATTTATCTAAAATTTACATGCATCTGGAAAAGGATATTTGAACAATGTTTGAATGATAGTTGAAGAGGATGAGATAAAGAAGGATATGAGCCAAAGAACAATGGACATATTGAAGGAGTTTCAATGGTGCATGCTACAAGTTTATCCCTCCATAAAGTAATGATAATGATCAATCGAAAGCCATGGAGTTTTACTTTGATTATGCATCAATTCAAATGACCTTAAAAATAGGGGCCAAATTATTTTATTTCTATAAAAGAATTTAGACATATAGAGAAGGATATTTGAACTATAGTTGAAGAGAGAGACATAGGGAAGGATATTTGAACCATAGTTGAAGAGAAGAACAATAGACATATTCAGATTTTTGGAAACTCAAATTTTACAAGCAACTAGCTATTCAGGGAAAAAAAGGAAAAAGAATCAAGACAAAGAATTTAGAAGTTGGCATTTATGTAGAAAAGGATAATTGAACGATAGGAATTTAGAAGTTGGCATCCATGTAGAAAAATATATTTGAACTATGGTTGAAGAGAAAGATATTTGAACTATAGAAAAAGATATTTGAACTATGGTTAAAGACAAAGATATTTGAACTATAGATGAAGAGGAGGATGAATTTAGAAGTTGGCATCATTGTATAAAAAGATATTTGAACTATATTTGAAGAGAAGGGTAAGGATATTTGAACTATATTTGAAGAGAAGGGTAAGGATATTTGAACTATAGTTGAAGAGGACATAGAGAAGGATATTTGAACTATAGTTGAAGAGAAGGACATAGTGAAGGATATTTGAACCATAGTTTAAGAGGACATAGAGAAGGATAGTGAAGAATACTATTAGAAACCTTCACAATATATTGCTCTTAAAAAGTTACATATTACATTAGAAACCATGATACCATGCTGATTAATCTATTTTATAAAGAAAATATGTCTATAATCATATTACAACGAAAACCATAATTGTTCATTGCTCTTCGAAAGTCAAAACATAGTATTAGATACCATGATGATATAACTAGTATTAAAAAGGTATAGTAAGTTAAGCACCGAGCTTACTATGCAAACATTTGAAATATTCCTGAAAATATGTTTATATTTGGGACTGTTTTCATACCTACTAGCTGGCATGTATCTGACTGTATTAGTTTTTTGGACTGTTATAAAGTGTTCTAATATAAAGTGTTCTATTCCTCATCAAACATCAAATAAAAATCTAAAAATTAAATAACTATATAATGTATACCATTAAAAGCATTTTTTTTTCCTTGTAAGTTTTCACTAGTGATTATTATATTGTCTTTTATACAGATTTGAGTTAAATCGACCACTTCTTTCGATCAAATCTGCCATGGATAGGGTGAACCTGTTAATAAATCACGTCAACCTGAAAAAAGGGTCCAACGAGGGAACGAAAAAAATGGACTTTAACCTGCATGATTTTCTGGAGCATGCCCTAAAACAAGTAGACCCAGAATTATGTGAACTACTGTCCAATGGTTATAAGGGTCTGCTCAAGCTTTCAAGTACTTTGGAGGAGAAAGCGAAGCAATATGAAGCAGAAACACAAGATAAAAGGAAGAAATTGGAAGATCTTTCTATAATGTGAGTATTTATTTATGTTTAAACAATTTCATTTTGTTAGTGTTATTCATTAGTCAAGCAATTGATTTTGTTTAAGCATTGCTTTAGTAAATTCATTTTGTTAGCTTGATTTTTAAAGCGAAAAACTCAACTCAAAAGAACGACTAGTAACTACTTATTATATAGGATTATGTTAAATATGCGGATTTCCAGTTGCATCAAACAGCACAATAAAAGGGATAGAGGAAACACAGAAAAGTTTTTCTCAGGTAAATAATTTTTTTTATTTAATGACTTTTGATGGAGATATATTTTTTATTATTAAAATATTGATATGTTTATTTGATTTGGCAGATAATGAGATTTCTCAAATAAACGAAATATACAGAGAGGATGGAGAGAAGATTGTTGAGGACCTGAGGAAGGACATTTTCAAAACGTCCAGAAGAATCTCAAAAAGATTTTCGAGGGATGCAACGAAAATTCAAAAAGAATTGAAGATCACCGATTAAGAATATATAACTTTTTGTAAACTTGAATGCAATTGCAATTATAAAACTATTAACCTGAAATTGCTTTGCAAATTATGAGTCTCTTAACCAGAAAAAAATGGGATGTGATTGTGAACTGCCAAAGGTAATAAACTACTTACAACGCAAATGGAACCTCTAAATCGTGAAAAACCTTTCGGTTGATTCATCCCTACTAAAAAATGCAAGTATCATATTTAGATAGAAAAATCCTAAAACAGAAATTAAAAAATAAATAAAAAATAAATATATATATATATATATATATATATATATATATGTATGTATGTATGTATTAATTTCACAACACTTTACATAGTTTTTTCACTTCCAAGAGGTTTCCCATCACTTTGTTATTTCAGGGAGAAAATGATATCATTTTAATGGAAGAGTGTGGATGATTCTACATACTACATACTGATTTTAGGGATGGCGAACGTAACAAAATACCCGGCAGATTTTCACGATGGCGGACGTAACTACGACCAGCAACAACTCGACCAACACGGCAATCAGAAACACAACAACAACTCGACCAACGCGGCAATCATAAACAGAGCAGCAAAAATCGCGCCAACAATGAAAACAGTAACCTTACAGCTTTCGCGGGCGATTTATTTATAAAAAATAGTTCGGCCGAAAGTAAAAGTTCGGTCGAACTCCTGTTGCCGGTTTTCCAAACCTCCGGCAAAAATTCTGTTTGCTGCGCCGTCACTGTGCCGTCAATCTAAACGGACTCAAAAGTTCGGCCGAACTTTCTAAGAAATTTCGGCCGAACTATTATATAGTTCAGCCGAACTTTATAAAATGTTCGGCCGAACTATTGCCGAAAAAAAAATTCTGCCCCTGATTCTCACAAAAGTGTAACCCAGCTTCACGTTTCCGCCCATTAACTAACACTGATCTTCATGCTACTGAATATTGTGGGCACTTGCAGCAAGTCTAATGATCCATGTGAGGAGTAAACTACAACTATGTTAGTTTTTGTAGCATTGGATGTTTTCTATCCATGAGATTTGGCAGAGAGAATAGAATACATGTATTCTCCAATACAAAGAAATCGTTTCTAGAAATTCCACATAGAGACGACTTAATTAAATTAATTAGTCAGTTTTTAATATTAACTTAGGAAATATGATTAATTAAAAGGAATTAATTAAGTCATGGTGAGAATGTTCTAGAAAAGTGTATGGATCGATTTCTAGTTAATCCTAGCCATCGATTAAGATTTAATCGTGGTCGTTGAAGTCTCAACGGAGAATTATAATAAGTCGATGGGGCTTGGAGAAGACACGCCAAATTAGTTGAGCATTCGATTTTGCTAGGAAATCGATCTCCAGAGTAGCAGTATTTAGTTGTCGGAGGTGATTCAGTGAGGTCGAAGCAGTGAGAGAGGGGCAGAGATAGTGAGGCCGAAAGAAGCTTTTTGCAGTTCTGGTGAGTACATGGCAGAGAGGCAGTGATTGCCACAGTGAGGCTGACGCAGTGGTAGCAAAGTAGCTTCAATGGGTGATTCGTATTTGCTGGGGAGAAGGCGAGATTCTGAGCCAGAAGCTGGGCAAAGGGTCCGGAGGCAAAGAGTATCAGTTTCCCAGACAGCAGTTGACGAGACAGTGAGAGGAGACGCAATTCCGAGCTTGTGGGATGCAGTAACTGTGTAGGCTGACGCAATGACTGCGTAGAGGGAGCAAGGAGCAGCTCAATTCAAGTTGAGGTCAGTGTTGGATCGCCTGTGGAGTAAGAAATTATTCTCACTAGTTATTATTTACCAGTTTATCTCTGTTTGGATTGCTAGTTTGGGCATCCATAGTTTTGTACTCAGATTTCACTACTGCATAATATTAAAACCCTCAGTTGTTGCACCGGTTTTCTCAACTTGGGTTTTTCGAGAGACTTAGTCCAAAAATAACGGCGTCATATTGTGTGTGTGCATCTATTTCTTCCAGTAGTAGTTGTTTTGTGAAGGTTGCAGTGTATTTATTTTGATATTTTCCGTAGCACACAGCAAATAATTTGTTTAATTTATTTAACAAATAGAAGAAATAATATCAGTTGCTGCAATAAGATTTAGGATTTTCGAATTTTCACAAACTACTGCTTCTTAATGGACCTTGCTCAACTTTGCGCAACTCTAGAGTCTAGAACTCGATGTCAACCCACCTCTCTCCTAGAGATATCGCTGCATACAAAGCAAATTTTTCCTCCAACTTGGAGGACACCTGGTCTATCTCTACGAATGATGTCGCTTGTGTTAGGGTCCTATAATAATAGGATTCATAATTTTTGAATTAAATTTGATATTCTTGTAAATATGTACATACCTTGCTTTCTGCAAGTTGTTTTCCCATATTTGAAAATAATAAAAAATGAAAAAGGGTAAAAGTCCTAAAAGAAATATCAAAGGACTTAGAAAAGAAAGATCAAAAAAGAATAATAAAGGAACCCAAAAGAAAAAAGAGATAAAATAAGACATGAAAGTGAGCAAGTCAAAATGCCACTACTATTTACTTTTATTGCAAGAATAATGATTATGTGCAGATTGTCAATAATGCCATAATCCATGATCAGTTAAATAGTTTAATCTTAACTTTTCATGTTTTGAATTTCATGTTTTAGATAGAGAATAAAGATATGTCAAACAATTTAAACTTGACAAATCAGTAGATAATTAGAGAATAAATGAGGAGCTCAACAGTTTAATCTGAGCCCTCGGATGAAATAAGGTTAGACTTAGATAGTTTTTATGCTTTGAAAGAAAAATGGATTTAGGGTTGCAAGCTTAAATGCACCCATGCAAATGAAGTAAAAAATGTTAGAATAATGATGGGTAGGTAGAAAGCAGTTGTACAAAGCATGTAATAAAGCATCATTGGGCAAAAATTACTAATTTCCCCTCCCCCACAATGATCTAGTATTCTAAACCTTCAGTTAAAAAGGCTCAGAGCATTTCACTGACTTCTATTGAGACTGGGTTCAAGGCTTAATAACTGATTGGTTAAAAATATTGGATTCCCTACATGAAAACCCATTTCATCAGCATATTCACCCTTTTCCAAAAATACAAACCCTTTTCCTAAGTAAAACACTTCTTTGCTTAGAAAAAGTAAAATCCCCCTTAGTTAATTTCATTTTCATCCAAAAAACACTCAAAAACCTACAAATACATTTTATCCTAAGTTTATGTGTAAAAATCAAAATGGGATAATTTCGTGCTAAAATGCCTATTTTTACATTTACTTAGTTTAACTTTATGTGTTTTCATTTCATTATATCTTATTTCATATTAATTTCTAACTTAAAGTATTAAATCCCTTATAATACCCCTCCTGTATATATTAACTAATTTCTTTATATAAATATCCCCAAAACCCACTTATTTAATGTTAAACCTATGGTTTCATATTCCCATGTGCTAATATAAATCCCCGCCCTTCTCTCCATAGGTTTAAACATATCTTATGAATTAATCCCGCTCCCAATAGACATAAAACATTTGTTAATGTTTTATATGCCACGTTATAACATTACCCTGCCAATCAAATAATATAATGTTTTTACGTTATAAATATATACTTGTAACGTTTAAAACTACATCGCCGCATAATACAAACCTTGGGCCCCATACCCCAATGCCGAGCAACTCCAAATACTAACCTCGGTCGTTCGCATTATACTCTCAAATCCGATGACCAAAAGGATATATCGCATTTCAAACTGCGTGAATAAAACCTATTTCAAACTATGCGAAATAGGTGGTTTTCCACCTTTCTCTCTCCTCCACATGGCCAAATTTTATTGGATCGCATTCGATCCAAGAATACCATATACCGCCCAATTCCCATGCGATAACCACCACCTGTTTTTCGCCTTTGACGACTAAAACCGCCCTTTGTTTTCGACATGACCGCCATTAAATACAGGCTCATTTAACCTAAACATTATATAAACCTTCTTATTGCGCCCATCAAGCCTTTTCTGCGTTATTTTTGTGTGTTCATTCCAACTGAGAAAAGAAGACCCTACACACTGCTTTACGCCCAAAGAATTTGAGAAAGCCCCGCATTTGTTGTCAAAGACTGCAGAAAGCTTCCAACTTGTTTCTAGAAACCTTCAAAAGCCACCAAGAACCTGTTTTACGCCTCAGAACTTGTTTGAAAGACCTAATACTTGCAAAAACAGGTATTTTCCGATAAAAACGACCTGTTATCATTTGAGAAGGAATTTCTGAAAGAATTAAACCTAGAAAGCTTGTAATTACCCAAAAAAGAATGAATTAACTGTAAAGTCTTTGATAAACCCCTATTGCAATACTGCAAACTGGTTTTTAAAGAAAATTTGATTTATTTTCAACCTTTGTAGACCTTATAAGACTCTGAATTTGCCCAGAAATCCTTTGCAGGTAACCTCAACCCTTCAGTACCCAATTTTAACCAGTTTCAGCCCAATATTCACTGAAAAAAGCATAAGAAACCCTTGTTTCTCATTTCATAAACTTGCAAGAGTCTGAAGAACAGTTAAAAGCCAAATTTAAAGGTTGAAATCCAAGAAAAAAACCAAGTTGTACCTATTTTATCAAAAGAACCTCTATTAGAATAAAAAACACTTCTGTAAACAATTTAAACTTACAGAAGAGTCTAAAAAAAGTCTAAATACAGAATTTTCAGTTATCCAGAAAGCCTAAAAAATGTCAAAATCCAATCCAGCTATGTCCTCCAAGACTGCAATCATTGTAAATCCTCTACAACCTCCTGTTGTAGACATTGAACATACACCTTTAGTAAATGTGGACTATAAAATAGTAGACCCAGTGGTAGAATTTAACTTGTTAGACCTCCACTGCTGGAGTCTTGAAAAGTCCTTAGATCAGGTTGAAGAAGTCCAAATTTGGGAGTCAAACCTACGCAAATATGTTGTTCCACTCACTCATCAATGCCCACAGGTTATTAGGTTGTGTCAGAGCTATTATTCACCTGAACAAAGAGCAATGGTGAATGCAAACAAAGAAGTACTGTTTACAATTATTGCTGAGTCAATAAACCAGATGCTACAGCTCAAACCTAATCCTAAAGTTGTTCCTTTGTCAATAGAAGCACTTAAAAACTTGTACATTGATCTTGACTTTCCTAAAAGGTTTCATATTTTTCAAGTGTTCATGCCTTTACATGTTGAAATTCCACAATCAACCCTCCTTATTCTGCTTCAAAATTTCCAGAAGGGTCTAGTCATGTCATTTCCATGTTGTCATTTATCCTAGGATACTTTACATATGAGCATATAGATGAGTCAATCCTAGGTTTTTTGTCTACCTTTGCACTAGGACAGCCTACTTCTGTCATTTTCAATTATGTTGAATACATAGCTGATAATATCTATGATCAGCGTGTCAAATTGCCAACTGAAGGAGTATTTAGACATACATCCTTTCTTTTCCATATGTTCTTATATTTTCAAGTAGACAAATTCCCTATAACCCTCAAGAAGCTTGATATAGAAGAAAATCCACTTTCAGTCATCTTTTGGACATCTTTGATCAGAAAAGAGTCCACAGAGTTCACTTATGCAGAGTTTACAGATTACTTTGTTCATCCATTGATAAACATGTTGACAAATACAGAACAGCCAAGAATCAATGATGAAATGAAGAAAGTTCTATAGCTATCAGAGCAGACTAGAACTGGAGATTGGTACTTATATGAAAAACATATAGAAATTAGAGTTTTTGGGTCTAATCTTTTACCCTACAAACTACCTAAATATGTGCCAATGAGATTTTTTGCCTTGGAGTACATCAGGCAAATCTTAAATTCAGATTCTATCAACTTCCTAGCAGCTAAAAATAAATCCCAATTTAAGTTGAAGAATCAGCTGGGACCTTTTATTTGTAATCACAGAGATGCAGAACAAAAAGCATCCAAGCAGTTACTTGAGTACAGATTTGAAGAAATCTTCTCATGGAACTATGATCCACAAGGAATATTAAGCAAAATGAGGGTTAAATGCAAACTAACACCTTATATTCATGAGAAAAAACCAGAGATTGAACAATATGTCAATCAAATTGAGTGGCTAGAAAACACTTTGGTAAATGCAGTTAAACAGGGTGATACTAGTCACACTTTGCAAACTGCAAATCAAGAATAGAAAGCTACTAAAAGAGTTAGAGAAGAAGGTACTTACATTGCTGAGACAACAACTGAAACTAGGTTTAAATTAAGATACAATAAAAAGCCTAAGATCAATCTAGTTGATAAAGAGAAAGTGACAATAGAGGTAGAAGATACAGATGTTCCAGTGACAAATACAGAGGCTACTACAGTCATTACAAATGAGCCAACCACAGAGAATTTAAATGAAGAAAATCCTAATAATTCAAATACACAGGTAGTAGAGAAACAACAGAATATGAAGGCATCCTCCTCACAGACAGCAAAAGAAAAAGATATTGATATCAAGGAAAAATATAAGCAGATCAAGACAAAGAATGAAGAAATAAAAAATGAGATATATTCTCAATATTTGAAACAAACACCAGGTGTCCAGAACAGACTTTTATCAGCTTTTGACAATTCAAATAAAAATTTGATTATGTCAGTGCTCCAACCAACAGTTAAGACTCCCAAGACAGTTGCAGATTACAAGAAAGTTGATCTTGAAGTACCTACGGAAAGTATTCATGCACTAGATCAAATTGAGTTTCATAGGCAAAGTTCAAAGATGTTATATTCTACCATAACTACCAAGGCTATGAGTGTCCAAAAACTTCAGAATACAATCATAAACATGAGAGATCAAATGAAAGTTGAAAAAGCTTCCTCATATGCTAAAGATCTTAGGATTAAGTCTTTAAAAGAGTTGGTTATTTAAGTTGGATATGATCCTGCAAATGTCAAAGTTGCAGAGGAGTTAGTGAAGAAAAAGAATGTTGATATTGCAGCATTAAGGAAATAGCTCAAGCTTCCACCAACTGAACATCCTCAAGCCAAAGAAATTGTACAAAAAAAAAGTCAGAAAGATGACATGATGAACTTAATTTTTCAATTAACAGGACAGATAAAAGAGATGGAAATCCAAATGGACAAGCTTGTCCATGAAAGAGAGACTACAAAAGCACAAGAAGCTCCTACAGTAATTCCCATGGTTACTACAGTTGTGCCTTCAACTCTGGCAGAAGAGTTGGCACCAAAAGTACCACTGGCTACTACAGTGCCAGTGACATCATCCACAACTTCAGCTACAGAATCATCTACAATAGTAGCTCAACATTCTGATGAGGCTAATAAATTAGTTAAAGCCAATGACATTACAAACCAATGAGATTAACAGATTGAAGAAAGTGATTGAAAATCTTGAAGACACAAAAACGTTAGCCCACTGCCCTCAACTGCACAACCCACTTGGTAGTTGGTTGTTCTGGGTCACTATACCGTTCTCAGCCTCCTTGGCTGACGGTTTGTTCCCACTGTGTCTCGAAACCTCGCCGAACTCAGTGTGTCTGTGTGTAATAATGCTCCCAGGTCAATATTGAAGTCAACAGACACACCTACCTCCCGATCTTTGAAGGCACTCAAACTCAATCATTGGGCCTCAGTCGACCCTGCCCAGATAACCTCGGCAAAGACTCGCAACGACCAGAGAATGAATTTGCCGGGCATTTTTGCCGTCATAAGCCATTTTGACCGTATTTAACGTTTACAAATTTACAATGGCCGACCGTTTTTCTTAACGGACTTGTAATAGTGAAAAATGTATTTTTGAGGGTTAATATTTTTCTCAAAATGTTATTATATATATCTATGCTGTTATTTTTCTGAAAATGTTATTATATATATCTATGCTGTAAATAAAATCAGTAAGTGTGTAGAAGTGAAAGAAAAGAGGGCAAAAGGACAAGCGGGTTTTAGGCCAAAGCATTTTACAATGGATCATGGCATCACGTTGAGACACATTATTGAAAAGGTTTGGGAGGATAAAGAAGAAGTATTTCACTGTTTCGTTGACTTCAAAAAGGAATTTGACACCGTCAGTCCCTAGAGATAAGTTGTGGCGTAAATGGGAAGAACTTGAAATTCCTTTGCATTATAGCATTGTTGTCCATAGACTTTATGAAGAGGTGAAAGTCAAAATTAGAACCTCAACAGGTATTTCAGAAAGCTTTAGAAGTGACATTGAAGTCAAACAAGGGTGTTTGTTATCTCCTACTCTTTTTGGTTTATATATTGAAAAACTGGAAGAGTGGCTAAATTTGCAAGGTGGGGATGGTGTTCGGTTGGAGGGGTTTGTGATAAAGCTTCTATTATATGTTGATGATCTTGTTTTGATTTCTAAATCGTCCCATGGATTGCAGATGCACCTATATGCCCTTGAGCATTTTTGTAGAGCAGTGGGGATGCAAGTCAATATTAGTCAATAAAAAGAAGCAAAGTCAGCAAACGTTCTCTTTGAAGGCAACACTATTGAAGAAGTAAATGAGTACAAATACCTCGAGATCGATTTCAACAACAAACTTAATTGGGAGGACTGCACAAAGAAGAGAATCTTAGGAGGGTGGAAAATATTGTATGCTCTTCAAAACAGATGTAGAGGGATTGGAAAACGATTAAAGTGCTTTTTGGACTCCTAGTTTGTCCAGTGATGTTATATGGGTGTGAATTGTGGGCTAGCAGCACCCCTATCTCAAAATGGAAGCAAATTGAGAAAATCCAAAAACGTTTGACCATGAGCAAGTTCAAAATAAAAAGTTCGGTACCTTATGAGATAATGTTGAGTGAAACAGGAGCAATTCCCATTGAAGCAATCACAGCTCATAAGATATCTAAAAAGAATTGAGCAAATGGGAGTAGGTAGATGGCCTAATGTTGTCTTCAAGGAAGGCATGAGTGAAAGAAAGAAAACATGGATGAGACAAAACTACACATGGATGAAAAAATGGAATATCTACCTCAATGCTTGTCCCATAAATAGTAAAGAGCTAAAGAATTTTGTTATGGATAAATTTCGTAAACAGGTATGGGGAAAAGAGTTGGATAGAAAGAAGAAGTACTACATTGAAGAATTCAACCCTATGTATGATGTCCAACAAAAATAGTACATTGGAGCTACTATTCCGTGGATAGAAAAGGTTTTTATTGCTCAATTAAGAACCAACTCGCATCATCTTCGGTGTGAAACAGGGTAGTGGAAAAGGCCTAGAGAAGTTTGAGAAGAACGAGTGTGTACATTTTGCACGTCTGAAGTAGTGGAATCAAAAAAACATTTCATTTTGGAATGTGATGCGTTCAAAGACATAAGAGAAAGTTATGGGAATATGTTAGCATTGGTTTCTTGGCATTATCTTTTCAGTGATGAGATAGTTGGAAGGTTGGGCCAGCTCATCATCAATTTGAACAAGAAGAAGACTGAAATGCAAAAGCCGAAAACAAGGAACCCATAGTCCCATAGGCTATTTTTAGTCTCGTGGATATTAAAATTTCATTCATTCATTCATTTTCCTACCGATGAATTTCCAGCCTTCGGGAGTTGTTGGAAACTATAGTCCTTCGTATAAATAAAGAACGCGATCACTATGCTGCCGCCATCACGAAATCAAATATTATTCTAAGTTCCATTGCCACATGGCATGAACAGTGTTGCAAAAAAATTTTATTTTATTTTAGTTACGAGCATTCTTTGTATGAGTGACATTGCACGTAAGAGATTATATGGATCCATACATGGCATTCCCCAAAGCATCGATTATATATAATGTGTTTGCACACAGAATATTCCAGAGAATCGTCTTTGGGAATGCTACATCTTCTTACTCTCAATTCCTATGTTACTTTCAAAAGATTTCGGGCGTTGCAAACTTAATAAAAAATCCATCAATTAAATCTATGTGATAACAAACTTGAGTGACCACCTTAGTCTCCCACCTTCTCAATAAATTTTATCATTTCAAACAAAATAAAGTGATATTTTTTTTAAGAGTGATTGTGAATTTCAGAAACCTTTAATCACTATAAAATTTCTATAATTTCGTATCAAGATTTTGAAAATATATGTAATTTAGTGTTTTCATTTTCTTGGGAATTAGATAAGTATATGTTCATGATAACAACTCATAATAACCTTGGTATCTCTAATTTTTAATCTTGGTATTTCTAATTTCGTACAAGATTTTGAAAATATATATAATTTAGTATTTTTATTTTCTTGAGAATTAGACTAGTATATGTTTATAATAACAATGCATAATAAATTTTTATCTTCTTTGTACAATGATTGAGAATTAATGTGAAGGAAATATAATATATAGAAGTATGTGGTTGGGTTTGATTGGGAATTAATGTGAAGGAAATATAATATATAAAAGTATGTGGTTGGGTTTGTTTGTTCAATTATTTTACATGTTTTGTTGATGTATTTACATGTGCTTTGAATTTAATAGAGAGATAAAAAGAAGTAAACTAGCAATTGCACCGGGGGTGCAAGGGAACGCCGGAAGGAGGAGATGTGAATCATTTTGTGCTATATGAGGGGTAAAAACTGAATTGTGATTTAACAGAAGAAAATCCAAAGCTGAACAGATAATCATAAATGGCAAGTAGAAAGATGATCACCTAAGGTGGAAAGCCTATAGCTATTAATGTCTCGATTCTTTTCACGTTCAAACTATCTATACTGTATACTAAAGAAGCAACCTGACGCCATGTCACAAACCGGCCATTCAAATGGCCTGCACATCCTCGAGACTGATGGAATCCTCATATATGAAGAAGGAAATGAGACCTTGATGTGAAATTCCCGTAGTTTCTCTGCCTGTCCTTGATGTTATGTCTGGGTGGTCGAATTGAGTGTGCTCGTTTTGATTTGCAGAAGGCCGAATAGGATGAGCGAACCCATTATCATACATTGTTTGCCCATAGAGCTTTAAGTCTGTCTAAGGCGGCAAACCCTGCTCGTTGAGAGAATAAACTTGTTTGATTGTTAGTGGAGTGATATTGTTCGAGGCTTGAACCCAGAGCTAATGAGGCGGAGTCAATATGAAGAATGGCATTAACCATGGTGAAATTTCCGCTCGACTACTGTTCCAATCCCGAAGTGGTTTGCTGATTGTTTTTCTTTTGTAGACATATTTATTTGTTAATGTAATCAAATATTCTCGTTGCTTTCTAGCTTTCCCTAATTTTATCACGAAAGATGACCCAAACTCTAGTGCAATTAGCTTGCACTCCAGCGAAATTTTAGTTGTCTTTCTTTTTTATTTTCTTAACAAATATGTTGCATCCTCCAGTGCTTTCTGCTTTTTTAATTCAGCCTCATGTGCAAAATAATTTCTGTTGCAAATAGATAGAGGCTTTTGCTGCTTTGGTCGTGGGGTGACATAGGACTAGAGGGAAAGGATCCATTTTAATTTCAAATATCGTTGTGATAATGATATGGAATTTGGTATTATTATTTTTTAATTTTTTGAGATAATGTTAGGTATTATAACAAGAAATCTTCTTTATAAATATATAACATTTTCAATATAATTATTAAAAATAAAATAGATTAATTTTCATAATATTACCAATAAAATATATAACATATTTCACAATATTAAATTTATTTAGAACAATATTTACATTATAACCTTGGAATGATATTTGTTTTTATGTTTCGAATAATTTTAATAATTTTACCAATAAATTATATAACATATTTCACAAGAGTAAAGTTATTTAGAACAATATTTACATTATAACTTTGGAATGATATTTGTTTTATGTTTTGGATAAGAGATATTTTTGAAACAAAATTTCCATTATGACTTTGATACATTGATAGTATTTGTTTTAAGGAGAATTCCACCTAGGTAGTAAAAGCACATCTTAATTTTTTTAAGTTGAAATAATTATATTAAATGCAAGAATATAGTAACAAGAATGTTGAGATCATTTTCATTATTTTATTAATGATTTTTTTTTAACTTCTAGTACATTAAAGTAGAACTAACCATCCAATTTCCTACTCTTTTATTCGAATTTTATTTGCAACCATTGTGTAATTTCTAACCAATTCTGAGTGTATTTGGTATTTGTGTATTTGGATTCATGACAGAAAATGTGGAGAGTGCTCGCCCAAGTGCGATGTTCGTGTTTGGGGACTCCTACGTCGACACTGGAAATCTGAACAAATCGAATGTCGTTGCCTGCAAACCTCCATATGGTATAAGCTTTCCTGGAAAACCATCTGGGGGACACTCAGATGGAAAATTTCTCATGGACTTCATAGGTATAATTTCAATTTTTTCGCTGTCAATTATTCGTTTCGCGTGTGGGTTTTAATTTGTCATTTTAATGTTGCAGCTTCAGCTTTTAACATCCCTATACCAGTGCCACACAGTCAGCGGGATAACAACTCCTACATGCTTCGCTTTGGCATGAACTTTACAACTGGAGGGACCGGTGTCTTTCCTACATGGCTCGGGCTACTCTTATTTTCAATAACACACTCTCAGTACATATAAAATTTCAATATGATTTTAAGACCCACATCAATTTCTTTCCACATTTAATATCTAGCCCAACTTAAATCAGAACCACATTACAACCGCCCTTTTCCTTCTTCTGACCTTTGGGTTATCCCTTACATATCAAACTTTAATAAATGACCATTCGAATTAACATTCAAATCCTAATTAATTCCAACGCAAGCCTTTGTTTAAACAATGACCGCCGCCTACAACTGTTATGCCACAACTTAAATTGACCCCAAATATCAATCTTCAGTTAAATAATTATCCACGCCTAAACCCTTTTTGCAAAGTCCGCAAACCCTACATAACTAACTCACGAATCTACCATTAATTCAAGCAATCTGTTCAGGCATGATCCAATCTGTCAGTAACACAGAGGTTAAAATTATCACAGGAATTCAAATATTCTTCATACAATTTACAACCAAGAACACAATCATGATTCACACAGGAATTAGGAACAATTTCTTCCTCAATATCTATAAATGTAATCAATCACAGGAGCTCTCTCGGCTCTGGCCAGATTTTCAAATCAAATGGCCCTCTTCTTCACTATTATGTCTCTGAACTGCTATGAGCTGCAGCTATCTATCTCTGAAAATCGAAACCCTACAACCCATTTAAATTTAATCTGTCTTAGCTGAATGAAAAAAAACTGTGTAGCTGGTAAATGATGCTTGGTCTCGTTTCAATTTAAATTCGGGGTCTCCTTTTCTCTCAAGCACCGCAGATCGAAGCCCTGCGCGGCAGTCCACAACGCACATCTCCGCGACCTCGGACAGAGACAGACAGTAGGAAAACGTTCGCGGAAATCATGCTAACAGGCTAACCAACATATGACAAACATGTGGCAAAATTTGATTAGTGAGAGGGCGATACGGTATTTCTCCTATTGGCTGGAGTGAGCAGTGTTTTCTTAGCCCACTCTAGCAAAGAAAACGCCTCCGGCGTAAAGATAACAATATTATTTATGGGAGATAAGAAATGTGATGATTAACCATTTATGATGTAATATATATATATATATATATAATCGAGTGAGTGGGTAGAAATCGTTTAAAAATAGTAGTAAGGTGATAGTTGTGACATATTATTTTTATAAAATATAACAAAATATGCCATGTTGCTTTTATGTGCATATTGAATAATTCAATCAATTTGTATTTAGTTAAACCGCTGAAATAACAATAAAATAAATTTGAATGTGGTTATGTATAACACTTAATTTTATAATACAAATCATTTATATTTTTTTTGTTATGAAAATGATCTTTTTATAAAATGTTGTTTTTACTTATGTTCATAGACAATTTTTATGGCACATTCATATATTAATTTATATTTTAATATAACTCTTTATCTAATGGTAATAAATCAAAGATATTGACATATTTTAGTTATCTCCTATTATGGTTATCAATACTTACCTTTTAACATTTATCTAATACAATAATGAAATCACTACACAAATGATCAAATATCAAATAACACCATGTGAATCAAATCATTAATTTTAAAAGATAAAATTTATCAATCATATTTATTAATATAACCCATCTTAAATTTATCAGTTCCTCATATTTAAATTATTATTAGTTATAATGTAAATTTATTTGTATTTTAATTAATTAAATATTAATGATTAAAAGCTAATCATTTCCTATAATTTTAAAAAATTTCATTAACCCATAAGAAAAAGGTATATTAGCATTCATATTAAAAAAACTAAGCTTTAAACAAACTTGGAAAAAATAATTACATTCTTTTTTTCATATTTACTTTGTGATGGAATCTCAATATATTAGTTATTATTATTATTATTATTTTCTTACAAAATATATAATTTTATACTTTTATATGTATATAAAGTATTTTGTGAAATCTAGGATGATATTTAAATTTAAAAGTATAGTTTAATTGTCTTATGTTTTGATTTTAATTAGTAAATTTTGTGGTTAATGGATTTGTTGGATTGTAAATTTTAGTTATATATTCCACAGAATTCAAGTACTGCAAGGGTTTTTCAGGGCATTCAACCCATTTATGATTTCAAAAACACAACATAAATAATAGAAAATTACAATCATGCCAACAATTTTATCACCAAATTTTGACAAAAAGACTTAAATATAGAACAATTAAACTACACCAAATATTAAGAGATGGAAGCATGTATACCTACAAATTCCACCTTAAAAATCACAAGTTGGGTTAGACACCATCTCCATAAAACCTATGAGAGGGTAATAAGATTAATGACTCTCATGATACCTTGAGCTCCTAATATAGAAGCTAAGTAGGGGAATGTCCTCTAACAAAAAAGAGTCCAATCATTGCAAAGAAAACACAAATTAATAGAAATTTTAACAAACACACGTGTTCTTGTTCTCTTTTTAGTGGAGGTGAATAGACAAGGAAAATTTTTTAGAAGAGTAATTTTTGTACACATAAAACTTTAAAGTCTTGACAATTACATTTTCATAACACCCCTCTCTCTCTCGATAGATATAAATCCTCCCATGCTCAATTTTTGTAAAATACATACATTGAAAAAGATGCAACATGGTAAGGGAAACATATAATTTCCCTTACGCGTGTTATTAAGTACAATACACATGTACATCATGTTACCAACCATGCTAGTTTTAAGATTAATATGAAATATAAATTTGATAAAATGACAAATTAAAAAGAGGAGGCACTAATATGTAGAATACCATGCACACTACATTAGGCTAACATTTGATAATAAAAAAAATGTTAATGCACTAAATAAAATAGCTACATTGATTCAAGTGATACAATGTGTAGTGTAATAAGTTTTAAAAGGATTGTTTTGCAATATGCACTAAACATATCATTGCTCTAGTGTGCTCTAAATAAACCATTGCATTAATGTATCTTTATAAAAGGAGCATTGCATCAAGGTCCCATTAAATTATTTTATTTAAAAAATGGCTTTTGAAGTGCACTAAACATAGATACACGTTCCAGTGCATAACGCCAACTTATGTAGCAAGGAAGATTAAGATATTTTATAAGGGAAAATAGGTTAGCAGTGTGCCCCATATCTATCAATGTGCTAATGCATTGGAATATGAGGCACATTGGAGTAAGGTAAAAAAAACACCAACCACATTGTTATTTCAACTTTCCTTAGTACTTCACACATGCTTAAGCTTCAATTCTCTGTGAGAATGTAATAATGGAGGAAATAATACCATAATCCTATAACATGATGTTAATAGATCCACAATGTCCATTTATTATAAGTTTAGTTTTTTTAATTTTTAAAAGCTTCAGATACTATGCATTCAATCTTGTTAATATTAGTGCATATTACATGATCCAAAGCAATGGTAAAATATATACTGCAAAATGTATACTTTGTATTTAGATCTAATAATATATATTAGATTATGTAAACCATAACATAAACCATATTAATTAATCTACATTTGAGTTTTTATTGATGAAATTCAATAGTTTTACTATGTTAGTCATATGTCCCATAAGATCTCCTTAGTCATATCTCCTATATACAAATGCTATGGAATGTTAGGGTCAAGGACATTTGATTCTAGGATCCAAAGATTTTATTGTGAGTGTTCCATGCAATTTCAAACCAAGATTCAAGATTTAACAAGTCATTTGTGTGCCATGTTCATTTTTTTTCCTTATGATATATATTTGAAATTTTTTAACATAATTATGTTATTGAAGGGTAATTTTTTAATCAAACCTTATTGATGAAGGGTTAATTTATTATGAGAAAATCGCTCTTGAAGGGCTAAATTTTAAACATAACGTTTCTTGATGGTAAGCATAAGGACCCAAAACATAAAAAAAAAATTGTATGATAGGTAAAGAGAAATCCAAATTACCCTGGCTCCGACTAGTGGTTGCAAAGTCGACGGTTGCAATTGCGTCTTTGGCCACGGTTGGAACCCGATGGGCTCCTCCTTTGTGGGCCTGATAATATCCTTTTGGTTCCTTAAAAAATGGGTTTGCCTAAGGGTTGATGTTGTTGTGGAAAAAAGAGGTTGATGCGTGGAGTTTGTTTAAGGGTTAATGTTCATGAGGAAAATTTTTGACCTCCATGTCAAATGTTCTCACAATTTTGTGTTGTAGTTGCCCACTTTGTTTTATTTGTTGGGTTGTTGTTGTTCTTAGTTCACTTGCATCTCATATCTTACTTTGCATGTGTCGGTTCATCTATTATTGTTTGTTT
Source organism: Pinus albicaulis (assembly GCA_034641835.2). NCBI lineage: Eukaryota > Viridiplantae > Streptophyta > Pinopsida > Pinales > Pinaceae > Pinus > Pinus albicaulis. The sequence continues at coordinate 90,282 of JAXQQM020069525.1, read as the reverse complement.
TTGTTTATCTACTTGTTTTCATCATGGTTCCGTTGTGGGTTTCATCTTCCCAAAGTCTCACATTCTACTTTGTTCTTGCCCACTTGATTTGTTGATGTCTATTTTTGGTTTCAACGCAATGCTCTTGTTTGTTGTCTACTTTTACCCTTCCTCAGGCAGTTGTTGCATCAGCATCCATATCATGCTATGGATCTCGCTCACTTGAAAACATTCATGACCTCAGTTGTCATTTCATCATCCAACATTTTCTCTAAGATATTAAAAACACTTGGCTACCTCCACCATCGTTGCCCTATGAGAGATAATCCTTCTCTCTTCTCCTCTTCTTTTGGTTGTCCTTTGCCAGCGTACTAGACTACAATCACCTCCATACTTGTAATCTTCATCTCAAGGACTTCACATGACAATTGAGTCTCTCTTTGTGGTTCATTACACCATCCCTTTGGTACTAGCATTCACATTTCTTGTTGTTGAACCAAGCGCCCCAACTGCAGCAATAATCTCAGCACCTTTGTCTTATTGACTGCATTCTTTCTGCAATTTTCCTCAAAGCCAATTCTCAAACCTTGGATTGATCAACCGATCTCTAAATAACATTGCATCATAATATTGTGTGTCCCCTATTCTACAATTTCTCTCTTATGGATGCATTCTTTGATGGTCTAGGGCCTCCTCCTTAATGACATTTGAGGGATAATTTTGCCTCCTTCCTTGTATTAACATAAAGTTCTTGGTTTTGTTCTCCATCTTCCCCATGGCTTCTAGGTGCCATGGTCACTTCTAATAATTGCTTGCAGGATTCTCTTGGCTTCATTCTGCCTTGTTTTTTCCTTTGAGAATCCCATCCTTCCTTGAGGACTGTCTAGCATATAATGTCTCAATTTGGATTTCTTGGAGCAATTTAGTGCTCTCATTCTTTTTTTGGACTAGTTTTCCATTCTGTTCACATGCAAAACTCGCATTCACATAAAATTCACTAATTTTAAAATCAAAAATCCACCTAACCTCTTCTGATGCCCCCATCATCAAATTTTGTCTTCCTTCCATGCTTGGGGAAGGTACTCCTTCTCTTTCTTCTATTCTTGTGACAATTATGAATGATTGTCCCTTTCGACAATCCTTATGATATGCATCTATACTCATAGCATCAGTATCATAATCACCAGGCTCTCTAGCCCCATCTGTTATATCTACTATGATTTCTTTTAGCTAACCTCCCATGAGACTTTCATTTAGTGTCTCATCACCATCCTCTGTGTGTATCTCCCTCTACTATTCTAATGCTTTTTCCACCATATCTTCTATCAACAACTCATATTGTTTCTTTGGACTCTCTATGCAGTCCACGAGACTCTCTAATAGTATCACTACAAGGAAAAGACCCTCTAGCGGATTTTTTTGAGGAACCCCTTATAAAAATACCCCATACATCCATTTCTAGCGGAGGTTACTAGAGGAGGTTGGCGAGCGGAGGGTTTTTCGGATGTTTTCCGCTCGGTGCGCTTATCATTCAACATCGCACCAGTTATCCTTACAAGAGAAAGCACTGGTGCACACAAAATATTGGCACACCAGACACCATGTGCTCCATACACACCTACCCGGTGTGTCGTATTATTGTAGAGCACCGGTGCTTTACAACTCTTTTATGCCGATGCATCATAAAACACCACGCCAAAACTGAAACCGCCCAGTGCGGTATTAAGAAACCACACCGATGCATCATAAAACAATGCGCCAAAACAGAAACCAACCGGTTCGTTCGTAAGAAACAACACCAGTGCGCCTATAAACCACTTGCACCGGAAAAGGGTTAAATAAAAAAATAAAAAAAAATTACGGGAAAAAAACCAGATTTTTCATTTTTTTTCAATGCTCTAAAGCTCTCAATTACCGGTGCGCTCTACAAGAGAAAGCACTGGTGCACACAAAACATTGGCACACCAGACACCGTGCGCTTCGTACACACCCACCCGCGCACGTCCTATTACTGTAACGCACCGGTGCTTCACAACTCTTCTATGCCAGTGCATCATAAAACACTGCGCCAAAACATAAACTGCCTGGTGCGGTGTCAAGAAACCACACTGGTGCATCATAAAACACCACGCCAAAACAGAAACGGACCGATGCATTCATATGAAATAGCACCAGTGCGTCTATAAAATGCGCGCACCCGAACAGGGTTAAATAAATAAATTAATTAAATTAAATAAAAATAAAATAAAAATAAAATAAAAATAAAATTACGGCCAAAAATCCGCATTTTTCACTTTTCTGCTCTCAATCACCAGTGCGCTCTATAAGAGAAAGCATCGGTCGCACAAAACATCAGCACACCAGACACGGTGCGCTCTGTACACACCCACCCGGTGCGTCCTATTACTGTAAAGCACCGGTGCTTCATGAATATTCTGCCCCCGGTGCGTCCTATTACTGTAAAGCATCGGTGCTTCACGGCTATTCCGCCCCGATGCATCATAAAACACTGCGCCAAAACAGAAACAGTCTGGTGTGGTGTTAAGGAACTGCCCCAGTGCATCATAAAACAATGCACCAAATCTAAAATTGCCTGGTGCGTCTTAAGAAACTACACCAGTGCGCCTATAAAACCCCGCGCACCGGAACAGGGTTAAATAAATAAAAAAATATTACTGCCAAAAAACCGCATTTTTCACTTTTCTCAGTGCTCCATAGCTCTCAAGCATCGGTGCAATTTCTCCTTCTCTGAGCCGCCCTGACATCGGTGCTCCCATTACACCCATTTCACGCACTACTGTTGTGCATTGGCCACCAATCTCCAGCTTCCATTTTGCAAAACGGTGGGAAAATTTTCTTTTGCAAATTCTACAGCCAATATACCTCCTCGATGGCGAAATGTACAGGTATTTTTCTAGTTTTTCCATAATTAAGCTTTTTAGCAGATTAGAATTTGAAATAACCTTAAAATTAACCATTAAAAAAGTTTTTTTTTTTTTTTTTGCAATGTACACGAGCCGTTCGGCACGCACCGGTAAACGGTGCCGCCTGTAAAATTTACAGGCCGCACTGCAACCGGTGCTAATGATATCTGCACCGTATCCGGGGCGGTATCGAAAGGCACCCCACATTATTTTAAAATTTGAAAAAAAGTGCGATGCGGTCATTTAGCCGGTCGCATCGTTGACCATGTGAATAGCAACGTGGCGCATTGACGGAAATATCAGCCTCGGTGCCTGTCAACGCACTGCTTTTGGCATTCCAACAGGGTCAACGGTGCGACCGGGTAAAAGACTGCACCGTTGACTATGTAATTTGTCAGGAAGTCGGTGCGCTGACACGACTATACGCGTCAGGGCATATATTTTAGTCAGCACACAGCTCTTCTGACACCATATATAGTCAATGGTGCTTGAAAAAATTTCAGGTGCACTGCATACAGTGTGTTTTATGTCATCTGGGGCACTGCGTCTAGTGCTCTACAAAAAAAAGCTGCACCAGAACCGGTGCATGACTGTTTTTGTGGCGAACCGACTGGTCTGGTTTTTTTTTCCAAAAAAAAATATATATGTATATTCCTAAATGCATGTCTGATTTAATAAAAAAAAATTATTTAATATGTCAATGATTCATAGAGAAGAGGAGGAACAACAACAACAATAGGCCGAGCTGTATGACATGCTTCGCCAGTGGGAGGCATGAGAGAGGGAGAGAGATGTGTACACTCGCCCTATTACAGCAGATACCCAGGGGCTCCTAAGGCAGGTAGGCCTCCTCAAGTTCTATGAGGAGGCTACTTCCCTAAAGGCCCATAGTGTGTTTTTGAGACATCTTATCCGCAGGTGGAATGCCCACCAACAGGCTTTCCAGGTTGGTCCTGACCAGTGGTACACACCCACCGAGGACGATATTTATTTCATTACAGGGCTATCGAGGAGAGTGGTGGATTTTCCCTCATTCCCAGAGGTTCCAGCTGGTTGTGTAGTAGGGAGTCAATTAGTTTACTCCCAGAGATACATTGGAGCAGATGTATTGTCTCCTTCAGACTTTCAGGTCCCTGGAGGTCAGTTACGTATTGATGCATTTGGTAGACAGGACGTGCAGTGCCTCTCACTTCTCATTTCGACCATTTCACACAATACTAGTGACAAACAATGCATTAGTTTCCTGCTTCTATATTATGTTGATTCTTTAGTACAGGAGCCACGACTTGTAGGGTGGTCTGCCATTTTTTTGCGGCAGTTTTGTATGGCCTTAGATAGATGTCGTGCTCATGCACAAGGGAGGGTCGACTTCCCTTTTGCTTCAGAGCTTTTTTGTTTATTTTTTGAGAGGTTTCCAGGGATGAGGTTTTCTTTTGTTCGATATCCTCGTAGGCCGATGTTGGAGGCCCGAATGCACATGTGGGGGCAGATGATGCTCAAGAGGGGAGAGACTATGTTTCCAACCAAGATATTGCAATATGCACTAGACTTACTAGCCAATGTTGACGAGCTGCATCCCTTCATTATGGTCCCATGTCCTTATGGTGGATTGGATTGGCGAGGGTGTGCCAACATCCTCCTCACAGATGATGAGCTGCTAGATGATAGAGGTAATATTACTGTTTTATTTATATTTATTCTAACATGTTCTCTAACTTGTTTTTATTAAATTGTGTAATGAGATTGTATAATTATTGTTGTGTAATTGTATATATTTTGCAGACATTGGCTCTTTTGATGGCGAGGAGATGCTTGAACCACCACATGATCCAGGTGTGGATCCTGATGACGATCAGGACATGGCAGATGCCGAGGATCATGATTAAGAGGCTGATGCAGAGAGACATGCTCATGTTGGTGCGTCGGTACCACCTTTTGCTAGGCGCGGTCCACTTGATACTAGATACAGGATGGAGTTGGGAAACCAACTCAGTGCATTAATTGTTGAGTCGGGCATCAGGCCCGCTCATTACAGAACATACAGGCCGATGATAGGCTATTACGGATGTCGAGAGGCATGCTACGTGACATGTACAGCCTGATGTGGCATGTCGTAGGAGCTACGACAGCTGTTACGCGACTGAGGAGGATTGTTTCACGTTATAGGCGTGGTCGAGTCATAGCAGGTGATGGACAGTCCGAGAGCAACAACTCATCATCTCATGATTGTTCATCTCGTGCCACGCGTGATGAGAATGAGGCTCCACTAGCATCTAGCAGTCATCATGGAGATGAGGCTGGACCATCAGCCATGTCCAGTCAGCAGCTTGCAGCATCCATCAATACTAGTCATGATCATGAGCAAGCTGGACCATCGACTGTCGAGGCTGCACCATTGACTAAGCAGGCCTCCACTAGTACTACTATTGATGTTGTACTACCACCAGCTGATCCATGACATTTATATTATAGTTGTATATTTTTAACATTATTCAGTTCTATATATATATATATATATATATATATATATATATATATATATATATATATATATATGGTCCATGTATTTTATGTTCATGTTGCGCTTGTACTTAATTTACATGTTAAGATCATCAAGATGTGTATATTGTTAGGTCAAAAAGAGATATTAATTTAATGTTTAGCTTGTAGATAGATGTGTATATGGGATAGCACGAGTTATTTGACATGAAAGGTATATTTGATGTTTGTGTTGTGACAATGTTAATATATAATGGTAATTTGAGGTTTGAATGTGTTTTTTAGTTGAATATGATGTTTGTACGATGGTTATCATGATCATGATGTTTATTAATTAATTTAATATTAAATGACAATGGTATTTATTAAATATTATGTCGTGATTGTAATTTAAATTTCAATTTCAATTGTATATAAAATTGTAAAATTGTATTTGTATTTGTAATTGTAATTTTAACTATAATTGTATGTGAAATATTTAATGTAAAGTTTTAATTGTAATTGTAATTTTAATTGTTTTTGTATATATGACAAATTGTAAAATTGTAATTCTAATTCTAATTTTATTTGTAATTCTAATTTTAATTGTAATTGTATGTAAAATATTTGTAAAATTGTAATTATAATTGTAAATGTAATTCTAATTCTAATTCTAGTTGTATGTAAATATTTGTAAAAATTTAATTGTATTACTATGAAATGATTGTAATTGTAAATGTAATTGTATGTAAAATTAAAATTCTAATTCTAATTTAATCGTAATTGTATGTGGAATAAAATTGTAATTGTAATTCTAATTGCATATAAAATATTTGTAAAATTTTAATTGTATTAATGTGAAAATTTTAATTGTATTAATGTGAAATGATTTTTTTAAAATATTTAAATTTGTAAATTTATAAATAATTGTAAAATAATAAATCTAGAATAATATGAATTTTTGTAACATAATAAAGTTTAGAAAATAATGCAAATAAATTCATGTCCTTTAGAATTATCATTATTTTATTATGATCTTACATACAAAAAAAAGAACTTTATATACCAAGTTGTGCTTATCATCAACACGCACTGCATGGCTTATTACTCAAATGCACCGGGTTGCTTCACAACTCTTCTTGCACCAATGTGTCATAATACACCGTGCCAAAAAAAAAAACTCGATCTTACAAACCGCCCCAGTGCGCCTATAAACCAACGTGCATCAGAACAAGGTTATTCTGTAAAGTGCAGTATTGGAGTAGTGGAGAGTTCGAATCGCGGGCACGATTTTTTCTAAGGAGACGAGGGTTTGAAAAGATGAGAGTTCGAATTTCGGCTAAGAAGTTTATAGCAGAGAAAATGAGTGATTCAAACAAAAAGACGGACAAAGACGCTTACAGGGATGCAGACGGCTACAGAGCTCGACAGAGTTCAAGAGGAGTATAGGTTGATACCGGCAGAGAGCATTCGGTTGAGGATGACGATAGGGTTAAGAGATCCCATGATGGAGAAATGGAGAGCAGAGTTGATGGCAGAGAAAGATCAATCGAGGCAGTTGATAAAGCCAAGAGGCACCATGAAGGGAAGGATTCTCATTCCCTTAAGGACAACAGAGAAAGATCAATTGACGTTGTTGATCGGGCTGGTAGGTCCCATGAAGGGAAAGATTCTCCAGAATGCATTTAAAAGCAGCTGGGAGTATTGTCCGAGCTTTGGTTGGCTTACATAAACTTTTACCAGCAAAGCTGACGTCGCATAAAATCACATCTTCGACTTTCAATTGAACCTGAATGGCATCTTTAACTTGTCTGAGCTGTGGTCCTATGGATGAAACCAGTGAAAAGTCTGCTTGTATTATAAATGGAAACCCAGTGACCATTTCTATGGGAAGAAAAGCATAGATACTTGCAGCTACCATTATTCCACCTGCAAATCGGTTTCCCATTGGAAAAACTAATGTGATAGCCTATTTTGCAATGTCTTTCCTCTACTCAACCCTATACTCATTTTCTATGGGAAACCATTGCCTCCACATGTAATAACTGCATCGTCTAGTCAAAAATCAGTCTTCTTCTGCTAACAAATGCAAAATGAAGGACTCGTTGCCATTGCTCCCAAAACATTACCTTTTTGCAGATTATATGTACTAATTGCTGGCATGCCATCCATCTATTTGCAGATTATATTCTAAAACATATTGGTTGTAAAAAGTTAAGTGCCAATTATAATAGGTTCACATGCCACAATTGCCCACCTGGGCCCTGTAGTATTGCATCTTCACACGCCCCACATTGCATTTTATCCACATAATCAGTGGGGACCTCCTGCAATAAGCAAAATGCATTGGAAGAATAGTTATTTCCATCAAGAATTTATCCAATTTCAATTCTCAATTTTAATTCTAATTCTAATTATCAAGAATAAACAAAATTATAATTCTCAATTTCTATGATTGGAGTTCACTAAATTTTGGTGTACACACCTAAAAGTAATTTCGGTGCCTTAATCGCAAATCGGTGCTACTGTACATATAACTGAACCGGTGTCGGTGTTACAAAAAGATGCACCGATGCAGTGCTATTAAGTAACGCACCGATGACGAATAAACAAAAATAAAAAAAGCGCAACTGTATTTTTTTTAAGTGAAAAAAGAACGGCAAATTGAAAAATGGGTGGAAAAATATTTTCAAAAATCTAATTTTACAAAAAAATTCTTTAAATACTAAACATTTTTCATTATTTCACTATTTTTGCTAAAATGTTCAGCTAGATATTTGTAGGAGACATACCTAGAGCAAGAGAGCACGAGGGCACTGTGGAGCAGCGAAATACGTTCGAACAGAAGTATTCAGATAGTCAGAAATCAAACATCTGGTGATTCAAACCCTGTATCATAGAATTTCAAACCATCTCGTGATTAAATTTGATTATTTTTTTTACTTTTTCTGCAGTTTTATTCATTTTTACCCTAAACCCTTCATTTTTTTTGTTTTTTCCCTTTCTTCTCCTTATTTCTGTGATTTCAAAATTAGGGCTTTTCATTTTATATTGACATCCAACCCACGGGACGACTTACATAGTCGGATCCCCATCCATTCAGCCATTGCATGAATTTTTGGAAAAAATGGATTTTGTTTTATTTCCAGGCACCCCGCGTAACCTAGCAGCATTTTGTGCGTTGTATTATAAAGTGCACCGCGTAAGTAAAAGTGCACAGCGTAAGTACCGTGTAATAAAATATTTGAAAACAATTTATTTTTTTTAAATCATGTGCCATTTCGAAATAGGGCACCAGTGCTCTATGTTAAGAGGATATCACCGTACGGTCTATTACACTATTTGTACGGTGTGTTTATAATACCCCCATGCACCGTACGGTCTATTATACTATTTGTGCGGTGCGTTTATAATATCCCCACGAACCGATGTCGAAGCGTAAAGCATGAAAGGTGCACCAGTTTTCTGAGATTTAATTTTTACCTGAAAAGTTGACAATTTATTTATAAATATATTAATGAATGATATGGTACAGGTTTCAGATTGATAAAGAAATGATCGACAAGAGATCAAGTAACAAAAATATCATAACACATCAAGAAAAGCAAAAAGGCAAGTTCTTTGTAAATTCTTTATAATTTTTATGTTTTGAACTATAAGTGTAAGATTAACTAATATGTATTGTTAGCCCCAAGGGTTAGCTCAATCGGTGGAGTCCCCGCTTGAAGTACTCCCCGATTGGGAGGTCCGAGGATCAAATCTCGTTGACACCCGCGGGGTTAGGCCTCAGTGTTAGGCCCGACAGTAGATCCCCCTGGGAGGATGTACTGTGATTTATTAAGACCATGGATGTAGCTAGTACATGTGTGCGGGCACATAGGAACGTGAACCACTAGGAAAAAAAAAAAAACTAATATGTATTGTTTACTGTGTATCATGCAAAGCCACAAAATGACGAGGCTCGATAAGATTATTTCTGATCTAGGACCAGAAGAGCGTAAAATTTTGATGGAAAAATTGCAAAAGGATGAATCAAGTGAATGAAAAATACTATCGATCCAATATGAGTTTCTTTTTTTAATTTTCATTAATAATATACTTAAAATTATTAGATAACATGTGTCAAAAAGTCTATTAATTCACATTTGTTTAATGTTCTACAGGGACCAAAAACTCAGAAAAGGAATGTTGTTCTAAGAAAAGGAAAAAAATTGAACATGCAAATGAAAATGAATTGCTCCTTAGCTCATCTGGAGTGGTGCTGGAGGTTAACGAAAGGGGGAAAAACCTTTACAAAAGTTTGAGGGATCTAGTGGAACGAATGTATTCGTTCTTTCCACTTACAATACAAAAAACAATCCAATGATTCCAAGAACCAAATTTTATCTAAACTACAGGAAGAGTTTCCAGAGAATTGGTCAATGAGACATGTCAGACTTTTAATAGCAAAAACATACCAAAAAAAAAAAGGAATGAAAAAATAATATTCCTTTAAATGTTTGTCTAGAATTATTTATAAATATCACTTTTGTTTATATTTACTTTTCATATATCAATATAAAAATTAAATATTTTATTGTCATGTTATATTTTCAGGAAGATTATGAAAATCTCAAAAGATGAATGAGCTGATATCAGAAATATGCCAGTAGGAATGTCCAAAAAGGTGTACAAGGAGTAGATGGTCAAAGAAATGGACAAAATTGCATCATAGGAGGAGCCATCTCAACAACAATGTGCTTCAAATGTAATCATAATCATTGAATTTTTTATTATTAGGTACAATAAATAAACAATTTAACATTAATATTACTTTCAAGAATTTTCTTGTAGAAAATAAAAGAAAATGGAACCCATTCAACACATAAAATAGGACCACAAGGGGAAGAAAAGGTTGATATCTAAGTTTGTGAGTAATTGTTTTTCCTTTTTAACAACTTAACTAGATTTCATTTTTGTATTTTTTAAGTTATTTTACAAAAATAATCATTGAATGTCTTCAAACAGGTGCTAACATACAAAGAAGAACCATTAAACGAATTGATTGAAATTGGGTTAAATATGGGTTGTGAGTATATGTTAGCATATCAAAAATTAATTGTGGAATTTGTAAGCATCTATCGATCTTGTTTTACTTAGTCTATTATAATGACAGTAGCTAAAACATGTCTTATATTAAATATATAATTTGTTATGGGGTATAAAACTTGCAGGAAACAAAGTATGGAACTGCGCCAACAGATGAAATTTTGAAATATGGCATGGTACATGGTTTTGAAAGAAGGTGTATAGTTTATGAGTCAATTGTTGCTATGGTACGTCATTTTTCTTTTCGATTTACATTGATGTACATTATTTAATATTGAAATTTTCATTATTCTCACCAATGTATATACACTTATTTCAGTTTATTTTTATGTTTGTGGATGGAAGGTGAAGAAGAAGAAACAATCAACACCGTGAACAAAACATTCCTGAAAATAACCCAAGTTATGGAAGTATCTCTAGTAGTGAAAACATTTCAAGCAAAGAATGATGATCACTATGTTTGGATATCAAAGCAATGCATTGTATTTTTTGAAATATGTTTGTGAAATCAAACATTTTGTTTAATGTAATGGACATAGTGTCCCAATTGGGTTCTCCTAGGATGTCATTAATCACCCCACTTTGTATGACAAAGACCGGCTCTATATATATCATAAAATATGTTTTAATTTATTCTATTGCGTTCTCTATAGTCGCTATTGCGTTCTCCATTGTTGTTCTCAAATGCACTAATGAAAATTTGCTTCATATGAATATTGTTATAAGATATATATGTGTCGACTTTTTATGAATAATGAATTTTAAAAAACCACAAGAATTATGATATGTTATAACAAATTAATCCAAACATCACATTCAAATGCATTAATAAAAATTTAATTAATATGAATATTGCTATAAGATGTGTCAACTTTTGATGAATAATGAATTTTAAAATAATCAAGCATTACTAATGGTAATCACACAGGTCGATGTTTCTAAAAAATACAAAATGAAAACTCAAAGTGTTGTGTTAACTATACACATTTGTGTGTTTTGTATTATGAAGCGATCTATATCGCCACGACCTATGGGCACCGAACAAGTACCAAAACCAATTAAAAATATCAGTATGTTTCTGCGATACGAGGCACCGGTGCGTTTATGTGTCTATACGCACCGGTGCCATTGTACGATCTATGGGCACTGCACGAATACCGATACCAATTATAAATCTCAGTGCGTTTGTGTGATACTGCGTATCGGGGCATTTATGTGTCTATAAGCACCAGTGCATTTGTACGACCTATGGGCACCGCACGAATATCGATACCAATTATAAATCTCGACGTCTTTCTGTGATACTGCGCACCAGTGCATTTCTATAAGTCTATGCACTGGTGCGTTGATACGACCTATGGGCACCGCACAAATCCCAAGACCAATTAGAATGGCCCCATGCATTGTATCACCAACACTACGCTTGGTGTTGTTTTATTCCTTAACGGCTCAATGCATTCTCCTTCGACCGCCCCGGGGCGCCTTCTACATGTACGCACCAGTGCGTTAAAGCCAGAGTAGCACACCGATGAAAAAAAATCTGTAATAACCTCCGGCCGCCCATTTTTTTTTAGTTGTGTTAAATTTCTGTTAAAATCTCCACCAAAACCTCCGTTACCATAAACGAATGTTGTAGCCAATGTTTTTTTAACAATTTTGGCCAATTTTATAACACTAAAAACCTCCTTTATAACCTCCTCTAGAGGGTCTTTTCCTTGTAGTGTATCTCTTTAGCATCTTCCTCATCTCCAAGGACTATGCCTTACTCTGTTTCAAAATAATGAACTACTTCAACCTTAGGCTCAGTTGTTGTTACAAGTCATTTTGTCACCATGACATTTGATGGTCAATATGGATCTATCACCATCCATACTCATGCTTCCTTAGAAGTCAAACATCTATAGTCCTTAACCAAGTCTTGGAAACCGGGAAAATAGCTCTTAAATACTCTTAAAGATGGAATCTGTACTTTTTGTGGTCACTTCCTACGCATGTGCGGATATTACTAAGCTAACCTGCGGACATCTGTGCTCTATTTTCCATTAAAACTTGTGCACCCCATTTAAAATAAAGTAAAGGCGAAAAGTAACTTCTAAAGCATAGTTGGGCGCATATTATTCCAACTAACAACCTCTAAGTTGTGCCAGTTCGAGCTAAATCCCTCGAATCATGGAACTTATCCCCTTAGATAAAGGAACCCTAATCCCTTCATTTTAGGATCACACCCCTCAATTGGTGGATTTGAAACCTCCTCAATTTCTCCTATAAATTGAGATAAAACTTTAGGGTTAGGGGGTTCACTTATGATAATCTTATGCTAGTCATTCTTGTTGGGTATGTGTTATATTATTTCCACGACTAGCCCCACGTGATGTACATTGCGTCGGTGCAAGCAGGCGCCAAACCCTCTGTGTCTACCCTCGCGAATTTTTTTGGTATGCGGTCCCACTCATATGTAGACCCACCCTTGTTTTTTGCATGATTTTGCACATGGTTTTGGGGTACGATGGTTTTCGGCCCCCGGTATTTTGTAGATCCGGTCAAGGGAGCAACGGTTATGTTCTAATCCAGGGTTAATGGATTGGGGTTTATGTATCCTTCGGCATGTATATATATGTGTTAGAACACTAAAAGGATTATAATGAAAAATCAAGCTGGTCATCCCAATTTTGGATCGAGGGGAAAATCTCTGTGTTTATCTGTTTTATGTTTTATGCTCTCGCTATTGTTTATTTTCTGTTATAAGATTCATGTGTAGATAATTTTTTTTCATGGTTAAAACCTACATTTGGTATCGCAGCTGCTTTCCGGGCTTCAAAGTGGATGCCTTTGGTTACTGAGGGTTTTTTCTCGGGCCCGAGGTAGACCTTGTTCAAAGGAGATCTCACCGATTCTTGTCAGGAAAGAAGATGGCGATGGCGGAAAGATAGAGATCGAGAAATTTAATGGTCAGAGTTTTGAGTTGTGGAAGCTCAAGATGGAGGATCTGCTGGTGGATAAAGATCAGTGGATCGCGGTAGATCCAGGTACTAAACCAACGACAATGTCAGATGACGACTGGAAGAAACTGGATCGGAAGGCTAAGAGCACAATACGGTTGTGTGTCTCAGATTCAATATTGTTGAATGTATCTGGGGAAGCTACGGCGAAGAATTTGTGGGAAAAACTTGGGAATTTGTACCAATCTAAGTCTCTGGTGAATAAGTTGTTCCTGCGGAAAAAGCTGTATAACCTGAGGATGAAGGATGGAGACTCGATGGCAAAGCATATGAACGCCTTCAATACTGTGGTAAGTCAGCTGTCGTCTGTTGATATTAAAATCTCAGATGAAGATAAGTGCATCAGTTTGTTGTGCTCTCTACCAGACTCGTGGGACAGTCTGGTTATTGCAATAGGTAGCAATACAACTACCTTGAATTTGATGACATTGTCTCAGCCTTGCTGTCGGAGGAAATGAGACGGAGAAATATGGAGGGTCAGAATGGAGATGCCTTATCTGTACGAGGAAGGTCCCAGAACAGAAACAAGAATAAGGTTTCTAGTGGGAGATCTAAATCTAGAGGGAGATCTAAATCTCCTGGAAAGTTTGTAAAGGTGTGCTGGAAATGCGGAAAGGAAGGGCACTACAAAAAGGACTGCAGATCTAAAGCTCCCGAGAAAGGAAAGGGATCTGATGATGCTCCTTCTGCAGAGGCAAAAACCACCTCGGATGAAGGTGGGGATGTGTATTTGGCTTCTTCTTCAAATACACATGTAGATCATGAGTCATGGTTGATTAACTCAGGTGCATCTTTTCACTTCACTCCCCATAGGGAGTGGTTCTGCGAGTATGAGAAATATGATGGTGGTGATGTCTTCCTAGGGGATGATAGGAAGGCCAGAATCGTCGGATGTGGAAAGTTCAAGCTGAAGCTACACGGTGGAAGGATTAGAACACTTCCTGGTGTTCTGCATATTCCTGCATTGGCCAGAAATCTAATTTCTGTAAGCAAGATGGATGATGCAGGTGTAAAAACAGTCTTCGAGAAAGATGCTTGCAACATGGTTCGGGGAGCACTGGTATTAATGCGGGGAGTTCAGATTGGAACTCTGTACAAGCTACAAGGTAGCATTGTTATTGATGGGTGTAACAGTTCTGTGGTTCCTGAAAGAGGAGTGGAAAGCCTAGCTATCTCTGGAGAAAAGACCATGCTATGGCATCAAAGGCTTGGACATATTGGAGAGAAGGGCCTTCGGATACTGCATAGAAATGGTATGGTAGAAGGTATGTCTAATTACTCTCTGGATTTCTATTTCTGTAAACATTGTGTATATGGGAAATAGAATCGGGTGAGTTTTCCTTCTGGTGCTAAGAGGGCGAACAAGATATTAGAGCTTGTGCACAGTGATATCAGTTCCATCATTGGGAAAGTCTGTGTACTATGTTTCATTCATAGACAACCAATGGTGGGGAGTTCTCAAGAAGGAATTTGAAGAGTTCGTAAGAAGTGTGGCATAGCACTCCGTAGAAGACTACTCCATACACACCTCAAGAAATGGAGTTGCAGTAAAGAATGAACAAGTAACACCGATGGAAAAGGCAAGAAGCAAGCTCTTTGGGTGGCAACGTGTTAGACAAGAATTCTTGGCAGGGCATGAGACTGCATGTTACTTGTTAACAAATCAATTTCATCAAGAAAGTGGAGGATAAGACTCCACATGAGGTATGGACTGGTAAGAAACCCCTCTCTTTCACATCTAAGGGTATTTGGATGTGATGCATATGTACATGTTCCAAAGGAGAAAAGGACCAAGTTGGATAATAAATCTGAAAGGTGCATCTTTATTGGGTATAAGGATGGTTTAAAGGGTTACAAGCTTTGGAACCCATAAACAAGGAAGGTTGTGTACAGCCGTGATGTGGTGTTTAGAGAGGTAAAATATGTTGTTACACATGAAGTCATACCAAAGGAACCTGAGAAGATAGAGTTTGAGCTAAAGGAGGATGAATCAGACTCTACAACAGAAGAAGACTCAGAAGATGAAGAGCCACAAACTCCAGCTTTGAGAAGATCAGTTCGAGAAAGAAGGAAACCAGAAAGGTATAGTCCATCTGCTTTCTGTTCAGGTTTTGCCTTAACTATAACTCATGATGAACCCAGAACTGTCAGGGAGGCAGTAGATTCAGAGGATGGAAAACTCTGGAAGGAGGCCATGGCTAATGAAATGGCATCCTTGCACAAAAACGATGCATGGGATCTGGTGGAGTTGCCGGCTGGAAGGAAGCCCATTGGGAGCAAATGGGTGTTTAAGAAGAAGATGAATGTAGAAGGCAAGGTGGAGAAATAAAAAGCTCGATTGGTAGCGAAAGGTTATTCCCAGGTGCCGGGAATTGATTTTGGTGATATTTTTTCTCCTGTTGCCAAAGTTACTTCTATTAGATTACTTTTATCTGTTGCTGCTGCATTTGATTTTGAGATAGAACAGATGGATGTGAAGACAAAATTTCTTCATGGGGATCTAGAAGAGGAGATCTACATGAAGCAACTTGAAGGCTTTATGGTGAAGGGTAAGAAAGAACTAGTGTGCAGGTTGAAGAAGTCTCTGTATGGGTTAAAACAGTCACCAAGGATGTGGTATCAGAAATTTGATACCTATATACGGGGACTTGGCTTCACCAGAAGCAAGGAGGATCACTTGTTTATTTTAAATTAATTGGTGACCGTGTTATTTATTTGGTCTTGTATGTGGATGATATGTTGTTGATTGGAAATGACAAAGAAATTATCCAAGATTTGAAGACCCAACTGCTCTCCAAATTCTACATGAAGGATCTTGTACAAACTATATTTTGGTGAAACAGAGAGACGGCAAAGATGAAGCTCGTTAAACCAAACGAAGTATGCTCTAGACTATATTGCAAGAGGTTCAATATGCAAAGATAGAAACCAAATGAATGCTCCTATTCCTCGTACAAAGAGCATTGAAGTTTTCAACAATGTCCCAAGACACAAGAAGAAGAGGAGGATATGTCCCGTGTTCCATATGCAAGTGCAGTGGGTAGCTTGATGTATGCAATGGTCTGTACTAGACTAGACATTGCACATGCAGTGGGAGTATTGAGCAGGTTTATGTCAAACCCAGGGAAGGTGCATTGGATAGCAGTGAAGCGGGTTTTCAGATATTTACGTGGCACTAGTGATTATGGCTTGTGCTACCAAGGAGGACCAGGATTAGAAATAATGTTGGACATTTGTGGTTTTGTTGATGCAGACTGGGCTGGAGATCTGGACCAAAGAAGATCTACAAGTGGGTATGTGTTTAGCTTATTTTGAGGCGCAGTCAGTTGGATGAGTAAAAGACAATCTGTAGTGGTGCTTTCAACTATAAAGGCAGAATACATAACAACCACTCATGCAAGCAAGGAAGCAATTTGGTTGCAGAGATTGTTTTCAAGTATGAGGTTGGTACAACAAGCTATAAGTATAGACTGTGATAGCCAAAGTGCAATTCTTGGCTAAGAACCCTGCTTATCATTCAAAGACAAAGCACATTGATGTTCAATATCACTTTGTTAGAGATATGGTTGAGGCTAAAAGGGTGTTGCTGGTAAAAGTGGACACTTTGAAGAATGTTTCAGATGCATTGACGAAGTCTGTGAGCACTCAAAAGTTCTCTTGGTGTAGAGAAACAATGGGTGTTGAAGAATTGGCCCAATGACTAAGCTCTCCTGTGGCCCCCTGTGGAAAGAAAACAACAAGTGGGAGAATGTTGGGTATGTGTTATATTCTTTCTACGACTAGCCCCACGTGCTGTACATTGCACCGGGCGCAGCAGGGGGGGCGGCAGCCCCCCCCCCGTCGGGGTCTGGGGCAGCGCCCCAGTGAAATTTTTTTTGGTATGCGGTCACACTCATATGTGGACCCACCCATGTTTTGTGCATGAGTTTGCACATGTTTTTGGGGTACGATGGTTTTTGGACCCTGGTATTTTGTAGATCCGGTCAAGGAAAATACGGTTATGTTCTAATCCAGGGTTAATGGATTGGGGTTTATGTATGCTTCGGCATGTATATATATGTGTTGTAACACTAAAAGGAATATAATGAAAAATCAAGCTAGTTGTCCCGATTTGGGATCCAGGGGAAAATCTCTATGTTTATTTGTTTTATGTTTTATGCTCTCGCTATTGTTTATTTTTTGTTATAAGATTCGTGTGTAGATAATTTCTGTTCAGGGTTAAAACCTACAATTCTAGAGTGGAAATCTTGTTATACTAAGGAGGAAGATTGGAAAGGCATATGGGAGGAAGCTTATTAAATGGTGTTTCGACCTGTCAACACAACCAAGTAGAGAAGGGAAAAGAGAAAACTCTAAATGGGCATGTTAACTTCAATTATCTTCAAATCCATTAAACAAGGATCAATGTATTTTTTTCTCAATAAGTTAGGATCCATCTTCCACTCGTGTTATAAATGTTTAATAAACTCTTCAAGCATATCTTTCAAATAAATAAGGGTGAAGAAGAGAAAGACATCCTGCGCAGAGAGGTGAAGCAAGCAACTTCACCAGGGTATTGAACAAGCCTATTGGCAGCGAAGCGATGCTTTTGGTTCCTTGAGGTCACTCCGTCGGGATACTAAAGTGGCTCGTTGGAAACAAATAAACACCAAGGAATGTGTTGAAATTTTATTATCAAAAGCTCCATATATTTATTATCCTTCTCCCCTATCGAAACAGTTGAGGTATGACTAGTATTTTGTTGAGGATCGCAGCAAGATTGAAACTATAACGGATTGGCCTGCTCCTAAGAATGTCAAAGAAGTACGCAGCTTTATGGGGTTGGCAGGCTACTATAGAAGATTTGTAGAAGGCTTTTCACGGATATCAAGTCCCGTCACAAACCTCCAACAGAAAGGGGTTAGATTTGAATTGACAAGTGAGTGTGAGAGAGCATTCAATGAGCTAAAGCGACGCTTAACAACTGCCCCAATATTAAAGGTGCTCGACATGGACAAGGACTTTTGTGTGTGCACAGATGCATCAGGAGAAGGATTAGGGGTAGTCTTAATGCAAGATGGAGGGGTTATCGCTTATGATTCCTGTAAACTCAAGACCCATGAAATCAATTATGCCACACATGATCTGGAATTAGCTGCAGTGGTAATGGCCCTAAGACTATGGCGACATTATTTGATGGGATGCCAATTTGAATTGAGGACAGATCATAAAAGTCTTGAGCATATATTCACCCAAAAGGACCTTAATGCTCGACAATGACGTTGGAGCGAGTTATTTAGTGAATATGATTTCAAAATATCCTACATCAAAGGGAAGGAAAACAAGGTTGCATATGCTTTAAGTAGGAGGCCTAGAGTCCATTCAATATTGTCAGTAAAGACAGACCTAAAAAGCCAAATTCTAAATCACTTAATAGGGGACCCGCAATACCAGCAAATAAAACTTGCCTTACAAGAAAAGGTGCCAATGGCATCCAAGTGGGAAGGATACACCTTGGATGAGGATGGGTTGCTACGGTATAATGATAAGATGTATGTACCAGCTGAACTTCGAAATTTGATAATGAAGGAATCCCACCAAGCTCCATATGCTGCACACCCAGGAGTCCAGAAGATGTATGCAGATTTGAAACAGCTATTTTTCTGAGCAGGAATGAAGAAAGATATAACACATTTCATAGCCCGATGTCTAGAATTTCAACAGGTTAAAGCTGAACACCGTCACCCTGCAGGTCTTTTACAACCCCATGATATACCAGAAACCAAGTGGGAAGTGGTTTCAATGGATTTTGTTGTGGGAGTGCCTATGACTTCCCAAAGACATGACTGCATCATGGTCGTGGTTGAAAAATTAACTAAGAGTGCTCACTTCATTCCAATCAAGAGCACCTTCGATGCACCAGCTATTGCTCAAGTGTTCCTAAAGGAAATAATTCGCCTTCATGGAGTGCCCCGGAAAATAATATCTGATAGAGACGCACGCTTTACTTCCAGATTTTGGAAAAGCCTTTTGAAATCTATGGGAACACAACTAAACTTCAGTACTGCATATCATCCAGAGACAGATGGGCAAACAGAAAGAGTAAACCGAGTATTAGAGGACATGCTCAGAATGTATGTCATGGATCAACAGAATCAATGGGAGAAATACACTCCTTTAGTGGAATTCGCCTACAACAATAGTTATCATAGTTCAATCCAGGCAGCCCCCTTCGAAGCCTTGTATGGAAGACCATGTCGTACTCCATTACGTTGGGATCGATTAGAGGATCGCGTCATGTTAGGTCTAGAAATGCTCCAAGAAAAGGAAGAACAAATGGAAATAATTAAGCAGAGACTAAAGGAAGCCAGAGACCACTAGAAAAGTTATGCTGATGCAAAGAGAATTGATAGAAGCTTCGAGGAAGGAAGCCAAGTTTTTATTAGAGTCAAACCCTCTAAGAGTTCCTTCAGATTTGTCAAGGGAACAAAGTTATCTCCTTGATTTGTTAGCCCATTTCAGATCCTAGAACGGATCGGACCAGTTGCTTATAAGCTTGAGCTGCCATTCCATCTAAGAAGAATGCATAATGTGTTTCATGTTTTTATGCTTAGAAAATATGTATCTGACCCATCCCATGTGCTGACATTTGAAAAATTACAGGTTTCCGAGGAGGGAGTCCTTCAGGTTGAACCATTCTGTATACTGGACCGCCGGGTTCGCAGGCTCAGGAACCGTGAAATTGAGCAAGTTAAGGTCCAGTGGGACCAGTATAGTCCAGGCTCCGCTACCTGGGAAGATGCAGATGTTATTTTTAAAGACTTTCCATATCTATTTGATTAAGATTGTGTGGTGAACTAAATAGGAAAACATATTTTAGCTATGATAGAAACTTTTATGAAACCTCCAGATCATGTCTTACTGTTTAAATTTTATTTATACCCCTAAATCGTACCCTATGATTCTAGCTATGCTTTTAAATTTATATGAGATGAGGATAATGATGCACATGTTGTTCTTATTATTTTCATTATTATAATAATGTTGTTGTATGCTCATCATAGATATGATATGCATAGGGATTATGATGTTATGATATGAGGTATATTGAAATGTGAATTCATTTATTATGTGGTGATAAGTCTTTGATGCAAATATGTTGATGCCATAACTTATGATTGCATTTTATGAAGTGAAGCATATGGAATAACATATAGATTTTATGACATGCAAGAGTCTGCATTTCTTTATTATTCAAAATGTTGTGATTAACAACGATGTTATGTTATCATAATGATATGCAAGAATTGGCATGTGGATTATTTTCTATCATGTTATGATTATAACTAATGCATTGGATGCGTGTTGAGATGTGGTGATTGGCAGGAAATCCACAGATGGGCCGAGAGGGCCGGTTTATTTGATGATCTCGTGGGAGCCCATACCTACGAGGGAGAACATGTAACACCATATGGGCTGGGGACGAACTCAATCAACGTACTACTGCCAGGGTATCCTTTGCCTCACCATACCTTTCTCTCCAGAGAATGGATGAAAGAATGAATGCCTTGCACCTTCCTCAATGTCTATTAAATAGACCAAACCATGGAATGGGAACCACATGCACACAGTCACTGTGTCAACATGAAAATTAAGTTTTACTTAATTTAGTGTTCTCTTACTTTTTCTTAGCTTTACTTAATTTAGTGTTCTCTTAGTTAACTTCCTTTTTATCAGTTTCTTAGTTTAACTCTTTGTTTTATTTTTGTTAATTAATTCTTTCTTTAACTTTCTTTCTATTAGTTTCTTAGTTTAACTCTTTGTTAATTTATTTACTTTGGTTAATTAATTATTTCTTTAATTTTCGTTTTTGTTTATTGTTTTAGGACTCCAGTTTATTATTTACAATTTTATTTAGAACTCCAGTTATTGTTTAATGTTTTATTGATTATTTATTTATTATTCTCTTGACTGTTTATTTATTTACTTATTTATTATATTATATTATTTGTATATTATTTATTATTTTATAATTATTATGGGACATTACATATGACTAGTCTTCTATTGATGTGTTTTAAGCTAAGGAATAAATAGAAGAGAATATATCTTAAATCGATATAAGTGGTAAATTCGAGGAAATCTACATGCCAAATCAATATTTCCTAAAATACTAAGACCTTGCACTTAAGATTAAAAACCTGAACAAAGAAACTAGATTTATACTAGTGTGTCTCCAAGTGTTGACGTTACGATGAACACCCTCCAAAATTTTGCTTACACCTGAATTTTGGAGCCTAATGAGGACCTTACGATTTATCATCCCATGGTCATTTCATGGTTGGTTAATTTTTTGTTGAGTTTTTGAGTCTTCTTCCTAGTTTCTAATTGTCAATGACACTTGCTTACACATGCTCATTCCATAATCAATTCTTAAGTGCACTTTCTTTACGCAATATTGAACAAGCATGGAATAATCCATTAAGACAATGTCAATGAAATGTTAAATCCGTGTCAACAGTTAGTGCACACTTTCATTGACAGTCTCCCTCACTTTGGTTGCAAGTGTATTGCTCATTAGGGGAATGTTGAGGTCTAAAATGGGCCTCCTTAGAAAAATGTACAACCAAAATAAACTTTATAAGAACCAACATGATTCAAGATGATGATGTCAACCATGGGGGGTGATTCACCATTTTTTAAGTAAAAGGGTAAAAATATTAAAAAATAATAAAATAATAAAACTACTTTTTCAACTCGTATTTTCTGTAATATCCCCAAAAGGGAACAAGCAACAATATTCAACAACACTGCTCAGAAATAACGCAGTTCAGTAAAGTAAGAGCAGGAGGCCAATATAGAGGCTCAAAAATAACATTTATATCAGCAAATCAAATTTACAATGAGGCCCATACAATGTATAACAGGACATAGAAGACTTAAAGAGAAGAAATCCCTCAAAAAGAGGTGCTGCAATCACATGTATTCACTGCAAAAGGCTTGACAATGTTATTTTTATTATGTTACAACAACTATTGATTACAACATAGATCTAGAGAAAAATAATGCATGAATAGTTAGATCTATGACAGATCCATACACTATAGAGTCTCTACCTTACATACCCCTTGGGATTTTCAGAAATACATGAAGCACTGGGAGTAGATCTGAGATCTAAAGCTACAGATCTGCAGAAATCTTCAGAAATTCTGAAGTAAATACATGAGTATCTAGATCAGATATAAATATAACATGGATTATATCTGAAATCCATGGATCACCACAGTGAAGGGCAGATTCCCAACACTAGAGATCTCTCCCCCAAAGTTATGCCAAAAGCCCTTACAACAACACCTACAGAAAAACGCAGATCTAGAAGATAGACTGCACTGTAGGGTTCAAGATTAGTTTGGCCTGATGCCAAGATGTGGATCTGATGCTCCAATGATCCAATACACTCTTGCCAATGGGATAGAAGGCTTTCCCACTAGAAAGAGGCATTATAATGGCCTAGATCTAAGTAGATCTAGCCTCCACTTGTTGCAGCTTACAAGGACAACCAAACCCTCAATAGGATCTGCATTGTAGTTGGAAGATGAAGCTTGGTCAAATGCCTGATAGTGGACAAGATATGCAAGACTCTTCCAAGAGGCCTCTCAAGAAAAGAGGTGGGATTCTCGATCAGGAACATCCAGTGCTAAACGTCAATATTCTCTACTAAAAAACCAAGAGAATGATATATGTATAAAAAAAAAATATATTCAGAAATATAATCCAATCAACAACCTTCTCCTGATGTCCTCCTCTTCCTTTTATAAGATAGAAATCTTGCAAAACCCTAAACCATCTCAATGATTTAGCTTCTTTCACATGTGCCACCTCCAACTAAGACTGCGCTGTGCATCAATGAGGTTCATCCCTTCTAGACAACATTGTTGATCTGGTCATGGTTGACCCAGTCAAATGTCTCAATCCATTTCACACATAAGGGTGTTTTATTAAGATAGCCCAGATTTATCTTTGTTTACATGTGGCATTGATTTATTCATCATCTTAGGAGTTTTTATTGTCCTCCTTTATACATTTATTCATGCAACAGGAAAATGAAACAAAATTGTATATTCCCATTAGCTTGGGCTAATTGGGAATATTACAGTCCTCCCCTCAAAAATGTTGCTTGTCCTCAAGCAACTGATAAGGTGAGTGCTGCAACACTTCTCCTCCTCCTTTGGTGACACCATCATGAGTTAAGCTTTCTGCATAAGCTAAGTGTTCACCAATCCAATCCTCCATGAATCGTTCCTCCAAAGTCATTATGAGATGTATATAGCCCATCCCACAAGGAGCCAATAATTCAACTGAAACAAACATGGCCGAACCAATACTCTCCCTGAAACATGTAGCATAAGGCACATAGAGAGTCTCCATCCCATGTGGTACATACAAGCTTCCCATCCTCCCTCCATACAAACCCATAAAAAGTACAACTATATCATCAAGGTATGGAAGCAAAACTACATATAAACAAACAAAAATTTGAGCATGAGGAGGTGGGTTATAGTCCCACATATGATACCAGCGCAGTGCATCTCCTGCCTGCATCAGATCAAGGGATGGTAAGTGGTTTCCCCATCACTTACTTGCTGCACATGTCATCTCACTATGGCTGAAAGTGTGAGATATGTTTGGTGCCTTTGGGAAGCACCCATCATGAAAGAAAATCTCCCTTTGCACAATAAGGGACTGGCCAAGTTCAGAAATTTTAGTGGCCCAATGTTTGCCATGAGATTTACATGATACAACACTCCTACTTGGAGTCATGGCTAGCATAAAAATGGTGAAAGAATATGAAAAATATGAAAATGAAACTTGCTTTACATGATCAGATTCTTCACCAACAATGCCTCTCATACACATGGAGTTGTGCATGGATCTTTTTCCTCTTTCAAAAGAAGGGAGAGATGGCTCAAATAACTCTTGCATATAGTTTCATGGCTGCCCCAACTCCACATAGTTCATGCATTATTGAAAATGCTAACGTAGTTCTTCTTTCAAGCCCTCCCAATCAAAGCTCCTCATGATGATGTTGTAGATCTCCATGGAGTACACATGGCTGAAACAGAACTCTTGGTATGCTCTTTGTAGTAACTTCTGCTTGAGCTTCGAAGCTCTAGACAAGAAGATCCTACCACGATGATAGATGACCCCTCCTTGGACTAAGTAGCCCTCTTCATGCAGTTGGTCATCAAGTATCATACAAGTGTGAAGATCTTTGGAATAATCCACTAGCAGTTGGGATTTCCAATACATATCTACATTGCTCTTCAATGACAACGCTGATGATGCATCAATAAAAAATTCTGTCATGTTGTTGATCTCCTCCTTGACATCTCCTATGCCAAAGGTGTGTGTTGGAAGGTTGTTCCTTCCATTATTCTCCTCCCACAGCGCAGATCCATAATTGAGAGTGGGTGATGATGATAAGGGAGAAAAATTTCCCTCCTTCTTGAGCTTACCCAAGTCTCCCAGTGTTGTAGCTTTGTCTTCAAGTGCTCCAATACCTCCTGGATCTAAGTTTGGAGCAGCAAGTTGTGAGGTCTTCCCCACAAAATCTGAATCAGGTGGCCTCCCAGGTGGTTTGCCACTAGATAAGAGTGTCCCATGCAGAAATCTCATGAACATAATAGATGGGACTGTGAGGTCCTTGCTTCCACTACACAAATCCATCTCTGTTTTCTGTGTGGAAGTGTTATGTGAGGGGTAAGTATGCATGCCTTTGATTATGTGAGGTTCACCACTCTTCTTGTCCACCCATTCAATTTTCAAAGCCTCCCAATCAGTGGTGACTTTCCCCAATGCAATCAACCATTGAACACCCAAGACAACATTGGTGTCTGATATGTCAACTACAAAGAAGTGATCCACCAAGGTGTACGATCCCATGGTGACTGAAAGTGATGGAACATAATGCATGCATTGCATTTTTCTCTCTCCTGGGACCAAAACAAATAATCCCTCAAAAGTATAAGTGGGTATTTCCCTCCTCTGCACAAGATGGGCATAAATAAAGTTGTGGGTAGCCCCACTGTCAATCAATACAGAAACCCTCTGATTCATGATTGAACCTTGAAATCTCAAGGTCAAGTACTTAGGTACTCCTCTCAGAGATGCAAGAGTTCCTCCAATAGGCGCAAATGCTCCATTTCCATCTCCTGAAGATGTTGGATCTCCTTCAACATTGTCAACGCTGTGACCCCTTCTTAGTTCATCATCTTCATCTTCTTCAAGATCTGAGAAGACCTCTATGTAATGTGCTTTACCAGTAGCACATCTATGTCCAGGTACCCATGGCTCTTGGCATGTGAAGCATAGCTTCTTTCTCCTTAGGTCTCTCTGGACTTCATCATCAAGAGGCTTCTTGTATGAGCACTCCTTTGAAGGAGCAGCTTTCTCTTCCTTTCCTTTAGAAGGGAAAGAGGGCTTGTGCTAGAAGTTTTCCTTTTCTTTTGGCAAGGCATCTTGAAGATATCTAGCCCTCTCAATGGCATCATGCAAGGTAGTGGGCTTGGTAGATTTTACCAACCCATGAAGAGGTTCATCTAGACCATCGATGAACATGTACACCCTTCTTGCTACAGACAAATCAGGAACCATAACAGATAATCTCAAGAATTCAGAAATATAAGACTCTGTATTACCTAATTGATTCAACTTTGCAAGGCTCATGAATGGTGCCTTTGGATCTCTTCTGTCAAAACTTTCCACCAGCCTTCTAGTGAACTCAGAATAAGCAGTCACATTAGCATGACCCAATGTAGACAAGCCATGGAACCACCAGTTGTGTGCTTCACTTTCAAATTGCAACGCTGCAATCTTGATAGCTTCCATCTCTGGGACCTTGTTCAACTGCAAGTAGATGTCAAGTTTTTCCACCCATGCTTTGGCAGAACAAGTGGATGACCCATCAAACTTGGGTAAAAAGAATCTGCCCATAGAGTGATGTCGATCATGATTCTGAGTGAATCCACCATCTCTATGATGATGCCTTGGTCTTATTTTGTCCTTGAGGTGACAAAACTCTTGAAAACTCAAGTGATCCTTGAATCTATGATTCTGAGACTCATATTCTTCAAAATAGTCTTCAAGGGATGCTTGATCTTGAGGCCCTTCATTTTCCATAGCCAAAAAAATAGGCATGGTAGAGCATTGTGGAACTTGTGGCTGGTTCACTGGTTGATCATTCTAGTGATGAGACATGCCAGAGCTTTCTCCAAGATGAAATCTCTTAGGAGATTCCTTGATTCTGTCCATTCTCATCTCTTTGATCTCTCTAGCAAGATCTTGCATGTCTTTCAAAAGGGCTTTTGCAAACTCCTTCCCATCTTCATCACTTCCAGATTCAGGGGCTTTACTCTTGTCTTTGTCATCATTTGTGTAATCAAATTTCTTCTGTATTATTTTTAGATACCTCTTCTCTCTGTCAGTAAGAGGCTCATCTTCTTCTAAATACATATTGGCTTCTCAAGAAAGCAAAGCACAGGCTGTGCCAAGATGATTGCTCTGATACCACTGTAATATCCCCAAAAGGGAACAAGCAGCAATATTCAACAACACTGCTCAGAAATAACGCAGTTCAGTAAAGTAAGAGCAGGAGGCCAATATGGAGGCTCAAAAATAACATTTATATCAGAAAATCAGATTTACAATGATGCCCATACAATGTATAGCAATACATAGAAGACTTAAAGAGAAGAAATCCTCAAAAAGAGGTGTTGCAATCACATGTATTCACAGCAAAAGGCTTGACAGTGTTATTTTTATTATGCCGCAATAGCTGCTGATTACAACTTAGATCTAGAGAAAAATAATGCATGAACAGTCAGATCTATGACAGATCCATACACTATAGAGTCTTTACTTTACATACCCCTTGGGATTTTCAGTAATACATGAAGCATTGGGAGTAGATTTGAGATCTAAAGCTACAGATCTACAGAAATCTTTAGAAATTCTAAAGTAAATATAGGAGTATCCAGATCAGATCTGAATATAACATGGATTAGATCTGAAATCCATGGATCACCACAGTGAAGGGCATATTCCCAACACTAGATATCTCTCCCCCAAAGTTATTCCAAATCCCTTACAACAACACCTACAGAAAAACACAGATCTAGAAGATAGACTACGCTGTAGGGTTCAAAATCTATTTGGCCTGATGCCAAGATGTGGATCTGATGCTCCAATGATCCAATACACTCTTGCCAATGGGATAGAAGGCTTCCCCCCTAGAAAGAGGGACTAGAATGGCCTAGATCTGAGTAGATCTAGCTTCCACTTGCTGCATCTTACAAGTACAACCAAACCCTCAACAATATCTGCGTTGTAGTTGGAAGATGAAGCTTGGCCAAATGCCTGATAGTGGACAAGATATGCAAGGCTCTTCCAAGAGGCCTCTCAAGGAAAGAGGTGGGATTCCCGATCAGGAACATCCAGTGTAAACAACACTATTCTCTGCTAAACAGCTAAGAGAATGATATATGTCTAAACATATAATATATTCAGAAATATAATCCAATCAACAACCTTCTCCTGTTGTCGTCCTCTTCCTTTTATAAGATAGAAATCTTGAAAAACCCTAAACCATCTCAATGATTTAGCTTCTTTCACATGTGCCACCTCCAACTAAGACTACGCTGTGCATCAATGAGGTTCATCCCTTCTAGACAGCGCTGTTGATCTGGTCATTGTTAACCTAGTCAAATGTCTCAATCCCTTTCACACATAAGGGTGTTTTATTAAGATAGCCCAGATTTATCTTTGTTCACATGTGGAATTGATTTATTCACCATCTTAGGAGTTTTTATTGTCCTCCTTTATACATTTATTCATGCAACAGGAAAAAAAAACAAAATTTTATATTCCATTAGCTTAGGCTAATTGGGAATATTACATTTTCAACTTATCTCCCAAATTTTTTACTCAAATTTCGAGTGGTAGTACTCGTTGGATGAAAAATTTAATTCCTTATCCAACGAGTACCCATGCTGCATAATTTGATGGAATCCAATACATGAAAAATGAGAAATACATGAAAACACGTGATTGCAATCACGTTTTTCATGTATTTCTCATTTTTCATGTAGCAGGATCCATGGAAAGTATGCAACATGGGTACTCCTTGTATGAGGAATTAAATTTTTCATCCAACGAGTACTCCTGCTCAAAATTTGAGTAAAACTTTGGGAGATAAGTTGAAAATACGAGTTGGAAAAGTATTTTTTTTCTTTTTTCCCTCTAAAATTTGATGATGTAATCAAATATAATTTCATTATTTCCACTATTACTTTATATTTTCCTTAAGAGGCCCATTTTATACCTCAAAATTCCCCTAATTATTTTGGTGAGTTTTCCGAACTGCTGCTTTTGCGCACCTTTTCTTTCACAAGTGTCGAGTTCATGTTCATGACTATCACTTTTTATTTTTTTTCACTTGAATAAGTATTTTTTTCATGTTATATTCACTTTGGTATGTGTCTCTTGCAATGTCGTTCACATTTTCAAGTGTCGTTTTTATGTTTTCTTACTGTTGCATGTGTCGCTTTTGTTGTTTTCACTCCTGCATATCTCACACATTTGTGCACCACTAGAGTTAGTTTTGGCACACCCTTATGCATTACATGGTCCTACATATTATTAGAATACATGCTAGACACATTAATTTAGACTAGCATACATTTTGGTTATAGTTGACACTTCCATCGTAACTTGTATTCTAAGTGTCACAATGTGGCATTTCAACTGTCGCACTTAGAAATAAGTGTCACTTTGATGTCGTTTCAAGGTGTGATTGATATTATTGAGTCCTATTGTTGACGGTTTGGAATTTACCAAAAAAAATTAGGGGATATCCCTGATGCATATTCGAATTAGACTCTACACCATTTGGTTTAGGGATCCCATCTGGTATGTAGGCTCGGTTGCCATTTTGTTGGTTGAAGAAAGCTTAGGACGAAGAGGGGGCTTGTTGAGTGAAGAAACGTACAAGATTTAATAAACACAAGCAAGTAATTTATGAGTGCCTTGTAGAACAGATATCATGAATAACGAGAACAGACTTCAAAGCATGAATCTTAAGAAAATAATTGTTAGCAAAACCTTTAACAAGATCACACACATAGTAGTAATAAGCTTAAAACCGAGAAAGAGTTCATGATAGCTAAGTAATTCAATCATAAAAAGTGCACAATACAAAGTAATATAATGTAGATATCAATAAAACAATTTATCAACATAGCATGAGGTTAGCATATCATATACCATCAATATGTCGCAATGAAAACTCATAACACCGGAGAATACATGAGAGGAAAGTGCACCACAACTCAAAGAATCTTTCATTTCATTGAGATGACGATATCCATAGCACCACCATACAAGAGCCTTTCATCGTGTTAGAACCCTGTAATTTACTGTATCACAAGGTGACTATGTACTTTCTCTTTACAAAATTTTCATATTGTACATAGATGTTAATATTCAAAATCTTTTCTAAAGCAAGAATCAAAGGAAATAGAGGCAGCAGAGAGGCAAGAAGAAGCATTAGATCATTAGTGAAGACAAAGGCAGCAGAGAATCAGTTAAGGCAGAAAAAACAAGCAAAGGCAGAGTCATGAACGCGGGCAACCCGTGAATAAGTATTCCATGAACAAACCAAGAAACTAACAGGCATGGCCAAAGACACAAAATCGGAAAACCAAAGCAAATGAGGGGCAAGGACCGTGGATCTGAGCTTCGATCAACAGTGGAAATTGAATCACATCATCACATTACAAACCCTTTTTCACTTCATTTCCCTTAAAAAAACATTAAACCTTACATTTCCGCCTTTCTACTTCATTTTCCTACTTTACCGGTTTAACCGCTATTTCGCATCGCAAACATCATAACTTACCTTTTAAGCGCCCACAGTGTATCTTGTCTAAATTTTGATGTGGTTGGCCCCATCACCGCAGCTCCGACCCCCACTTCCGGCCGCTTGCAATACATATCTTATAACATGAAACCTCATACACTTATCGCAGAAACTGGCCGACTTGTGATTGCAATGTGGGTGGGTCCCTCTCCCTGCACTTCGCAAGTTTTATTATTTAACCCCCGCGCTTATAACTAAACTTCAAGATTTGCGATCTGCGGGTTGCGGCTTGGTCCCACCTTACCTGCCACGTCACTTCGCCCTCCTCGCAATTCGCACTTCGCAGGATTTAGAATTTACCTTCGCCGCTTATAGCTAAACTTTAAAATGTGTGATCTGCTCACTGCGGTCCGGTCCCACTTCCCTCCACATCACCTCCGTACTTCGCATCGCATCGCTGATTTCATTCCACATATCATAAACTATAAAATGTGCGATATGCGATATTTCGACGGATTCAATAAGGTTTAGGATTAAAATCTAAAGGTTTTCAGATCTGGTATATTGAGCTTTTATGTTGTTTTGGGGTTAAAACACGACATGAAGGGCTTGTGGTAGAATAAGTGTGCCACTTCATTGCCCTCCACCTTTCCTCCATCTCCACTCACCCCTCCTCATTTGATGGTCCTTGTTTCATTTCGCACTCCCTGCAGCTTTAAAGCTTTAACCATGGGGGGGGGGGGGTCTGAAATGGGTGGTATCCTTTACCACCTTCCCCACTACGTTTCGTACCCTCACAATTTCGCAACCCCTCTCTGATTACCACTTACCACCTAAGGCCCCCTCCGAAAAGTTGTTTCCACCGTCCTCCGAAACCGCTCCCCCTTATGTCTGTTTCCAATATCTCCACGCCACGTCCTCCATCATCCATCCTTGTCCGCCAACCGCCATCCCTCCACAGTCGGGCATATGAGGTTTGAAACTCATTTTATGAAGAAATAAGGTTAAATGCGACAGAAAGGCTCGAGTAGCAAAAGACATCGAGGGTCGAGTCAGGTAAGGCGTTTTACCAAACTTGTTATCTTATAACGACATAAAAGATTTCTAGGGGGAAAAGGCCTCGACAAGGTGTGCAAGCACGGGAGGTTGAGTCGGGAAAAATGTGATCACGCAGAACTGTTATGGTATACCAGTAGAGGCAGAAAAGGCAGTAGAACACATCAACACCATCAGCAATCAATGAAAAGTGGCTAGCACTGCACGTATTTGATTACCCAATGTTGGTTTGCTAAAAACATAGCCAGATGTCAAAGCCACCATTGTTTGCCTCTTCGTAACCATCACAACCACCTCCAAGCTTACTGTTTGATCTTCCAAGGAGCCATTGAAGAGTTTGGATCTACGAAGAGTTTCCCAGATTTAATTCCAGAGGCGGTGTTGTTATTAATAATGTCTGATCATGCCTTGCATGGCCACACTTGTCATTTTCTGCTAAATTGTAATCAATGAAAGGTTTCCGAGTAAGGAAGAACAACCGAATTAGTTTTAGTTAAATACTGCTAGAATTTTCATTATCAAGGGTTGGAAAATTGGACCTTGTTGAAGCTTGCATTGTAAGAAGTATTGGAAATCCGTAACTGTTTGAGCTGGGCATAAATAATAAAATATTGTTGACAAGATTCTTGAGTTATGTTAATGATGATTTTATTTCCTCCGTGTTAATGTTTTTCTCTGTCTTTTCATGCTGTGCATCAATTTATCTGATTTCAAAACATAAAATTTAGATTAATATTTGCTAAAAGAGCACCTTAATTCTGTCCGTGTTTGTTATCTTAATGTTTTCCTCTGAGACCTGAATGCAGAATTCAAAGACGGTCTACTTTGTATTCAAGTTGAACCTTAATCTCCTTCTCCCATCTCATATTTACACTGCTAGTAAGATTCAGTCTGCATGGTTAGTTTTCCCTGTGAATGCCTTTGAAAAGTTGATGCACAATTCAACTGTTTATGACTCCATAGCCCAATGGATTAAGTTTTACAACTTTGTCTGTCCAACCACCCAATCAACCAAACAAACAACCCTCATTTCTATAACTAGCCTAATATCATAATTTATAATTATCAAGCTAAATCATAAAAAAAAGAGCCCTCTCTAAGTCTAGGAAGGCTAGGTCCTGGACTCCAAAGTGGTTTGATGTTGTCCTCTACCATTTGTTCTTTCCAATCTTACAAATTACGGAGTGACAACATAATGGTGACTCCACTGGGGAATTATTGAAAAAGCTTAATATTTCATCAAAACTTAGAAACCCCAGTCAAAACATTGTATGATTTGAGTATTTTCCAAGATTGGTATCTAGTTATCGATGGTGGACAACAAGCCAGACACAAGAAAGTTGAAATCATCCACCTGGCGACTCCAATTTAGATCAGTTCTATTCAAATAATCCACTAGAGGAAGGACCTGAAACATGACCAGTCAGCCTAGAGAGAGAAAGTTTTCAAGCCCAAATTGGATTCAAGAGATTGTTGTTTTTATCTGTAACTATGTTCTATCCTACTTTAATCCTGATCAAGAGTATACTGCTGAGGTTTACATTGATCTTTGGAAAATTAGTGAGCCTCAAGGAGCTAAACCCCAAATTGTAGACCATATACATAATTATATACCTGTGCACATCTCGGATGCACTTGTGGAAAACCTAGTGAAACATGAGCCTCAGGCTTTATCTCGTGCTCCCGCTAAATTCCCACATGGTTATAAGCCTCTCGCTTTACTTGTTGGAAATACTGAGGGGGGGGGTGAATCAATATTTCTTTCCAATTGTTATTTTTACCAGTTAGATCACTTATATTTAGAACACAATATGAACAATAAGAATAAATGCTTTAATTAAATTCTTCTTTATAATAAAATAGATACAATAAGTGTAAGGCTCCAACCCTAGATGAGGACACCGATCTCCAATCATTCCAGGCACCAACCTGTACTTTTCCAAGCACCTACTTGGACTTCACGAGGCTCCGACCTCTAGGGCACCAACCCTGTCTTCCAAGGCTCCAGCCTTGTCACTTTGAGGCTCCAACCTCTAGGGCTCTAACCCTATCTCTCGTACAGGCACCAACCTGGTCTTCTTCTATCCTCTAGGGCTCCAACCCACTACTTCAATTTGTCAAGATAAGTTGATGATCTTTAAAGATCCCAATATTTTCTGCAATCTGCCCTGACAATATCTTCACTCTCAACAATGCCTTCTCCAAATCACTTCATCAATGAAAACCTTATCTTATCATGAAGGTGTCGCCACTGCTCTTCATGTTACCCAAACACTTCTCTTCAAGGTCACCTCATGATGACATCAACAATGCATCATAGTCTCCCAAACAACTCTAATACATTCAATAAGTTGTCCAAGTTCTGCACTTATTCTTCAATAAAAACTTCAAGGTTTGACTCAAAATAGGCAGCTTCAAGGTATTCAATAGGATTCTAGAAATATTTAAAGTGTCTTTAATATGCTGCCCCAAGGATTCTTCAAGAGTTCCAAGTACTTCACTGCTTCACGGCTCCTAATACTCCATTGTCCAAAAAATTCACTGCTCCAAGGCTGCTACACTAGTTCAAGCTTCCAAATTCGCTGTTCTAGGCTCCAACTCTCAAATCTCCACACACCTCAATGATGCTCAATGATCAGCCCACAAGATACACCAAATTGCCAACCAATTCCAAGAGTAGTTTCAATGCCTACCAGGTATCACAAACCACTGTCCAACCACTTTGATTGTCCTTAAAGGTTAGTACACCACCAAGCTATTATACCTCCTTATATCAGCAATTCAACGAGCCTTCAAGTGACTGTCCTTTTGGAGGAAGTTTGTTTAGCCCAACCACAGATATTTCTGCCCACACATAGGTCAGCAATCCGAGCTGAGGATAATTCAATCATTGTTTTGAAAGCTCCACGAAGGTGTACACTTCAGGTTGATTTCCACTCACAGATAACATTGTAATCAAAGGTCAAAGATGCAATCCTTAAATTGTCCAAGTCAATTCTGGTGGCTGTCCAAGATTTACAAGCACAACTAGCTTATCATAACAAGTCTGAGTTGAGATGAATTGTCCAATGGGACTATCCAGCCTTTAATTCTGAGCTACAACAGGTCATTGTAACCTCAACAAAATATTTCCTAACCATCCTTAATCTGAACTTCATAGTAGTGGTAGGAATTCGAATTTCTAATTTTCAATCCAAGCCTTTTTTTAAATGACTGTTCTTTAGGGTTGTAATTGAGGTTTTACAAGTCTGAAATCCAAGCTTTAAAAGGTACAAGTGTCCAAGCTTCTTCACACAGGAGCTTCCACAGATTTGCAAATAGGAGTGACTGTACACCGAGCTAAAATAGAATATATAAGAATTAGCCCAAAAAAAATTTGCTCAAACAGGTTTCAAAGTCCTCCTCCACCTCCTCTTATTTCTCTCTGAATTTCTGTGATTTTCACCGAAATTTTGATGGGCAGAATGAGGAGTACGACCTTATATTTATACTCATTTTTTCTTTTTGACGAAGGGACACGTCCCTTGGCCATGAGGCATGAGCCTACACAAGTCGGCTTAGGTTGGCTCACTGACAATAATTTACCTTAAACTTGAAAAATCAATAACTTTCAAACCGCTTGGAGTTTCGGGTTGAGTAATAGCTCGTTGGAAAGGAAAAATTATGCTCTTCAAGATTGTGTAGGTTTCATTAATGAATTTTGCCTCTAAGGTAGCAAAAAATATTTTTTAATGTGACTGATTATTTATGAGTGCAGAAATGGAGGCAGGGAAGAATGCCTTTGAGTGTAGGGCTTATTCATGGTTTGATTTCTTCGTTGATTGTCTTCATAATCATGTCCTAGCCTTCTTCAACATAGGATCACCATCACCGTGTCCTTGCCTTCTTCAACATAGGGTCATTAGGTCAGATTTCCTTAAGATAGTGGAGAGATATTTCATCAATCAAATGGAGCATCATTATGTAGTCTTTGTCATTAGGACATCAAGCTTCACATCATTGGAGATTTTTCATGTCATCATCAAATTATCGGAGGTAGGAAATTTAATCATGTGTATGTCTTCTAGTCCTTCATCAAGTGCAATGATATGGTAGTCTTCCATTGTAATCATCCTCTGGCATCTTCAAGAATATTTGCTATCCCAGCCACTGACATCAACTATCGACATCAATGACAACCTAGATTAACAATCTCCCCCTTTGTAATTGATGGAAATATTCTTTCCCTTTCAACATTCTTTCCCCTTTGACATCAATGGAAAATGGGGTGCTCGAGTACTCCCCTTGACAAGCTGCTTCTTTTCTTCATGAATAGTAGTTCTTCATAGGTACGACACTCCCCCTATCATGGTGCTCTTTCTTTCTAGAAATGTGGTCAATGACGTGTTTTCATTTCTTCATGTGATGAACCAACTCCCCCTGCCTGCATATCCTCCTCTAGCTTGAAGAAATATTGTTGCCTTGTGATCGGGTGGAAGAAGTCAATATTGGAAACATGTTCTTCAATGGAGCTACTCGTGAGAGATGATCTATCAAAGGATGAATGTCCATGGGTGACTCATCAAATATTTCATAGGGCCCATTCACGGATAACTTTTGCAAGAAATCTCAAGAATCACAAAACTCCCCCTAACTGTATGCGTGGTCTCTTTTTAGGAAGAGTCTTGTCATAAAATACCTAGAATATCAATGATGACTTTATCAAGTCAACAACATGTGTTGTTAGCCAAAGTGTTCAAGAGACTTCCGGATTCAACGTGCTTCCTTCTCCACACTTGTGTAACTTTCTTCTTTGGGTTGGTTGTCATGATTTTAACTTCTTTAGGAACCCAAGTCAAGTTACAATCACGTGCCATATGTCCAATGTTATGGCAATTGAAACACTCTATCTTATTCATGAATGAGAGATCATGACTTCTTCTTGCAAAGTTTCTTCTAGGAAACTGACGAGGACCATTATATTTGTCCTTGTGGTATGCCCTACAGTCTTTTGACATGTGCCCAAAATTTGTACAAGAATACCAATAACCAAGAAATATACTTTGGTACCTCGAAGATGGAGTTTTCCTTGATGTACTTTTGAAGTCTTTTTGCGTTGGGATTCTTTGATGATATTCATTGCCTTTTGTTTTCTTAACACCATCTGCAATTCTCCTTGGAGTAGAATTTCTTCCGTTGTTGTCTTGATTCTTCTCCTTGCCTTTGCTGGAACTGGGAGCATCAACATTTCTTTCTAGGTTCCTCAAATATTTTTGTTTGAAGCATTATAATTCTTGCTTGAGGATTCACCCGCATAGCCAAGACCTGATTTATCAAGGGGAGATTGATGACTTAATATGTCATCTAGGGTTTGAGAGCTTTTCAAGTTCTTATTCAGCAAGTCAACTTCCTTTTTAAGAAAGACAATTTCTCCTTTCAACTTTTCACAATCTTCATCTTTCATAACTAGTTTCTTCTTCATTTCTTCCATCATACTTGTTGCTTCATGTGCTTCGATTTTAAGGGAGATGATATTTGATTTCATTATGAAGACATATTCATTCTCCTTTGCTAGACTGCTCTCCATTTCTTCTTTTATTGTTGTAGCTTCACATGTTTCGGCCTTGAGAAGATTGATGTCTAATTTTAGTTTCAAGATTTCTTCATTCTTTTCTTCTAGTTGGCATATCATGGTGTTTCTCTCCTTTTCTGCTTCATTAACTTGTCCTTCTATGAATGCAAAAGTTTCCATCACCTTCTCGGCTCCTTGCACTTGTTTCCTTGCTTCTTCTAGTTGAGATCTAAGAGAGGAGACCTCTTCCTTGTATTGACCAATCTCTGCTTCAAGATTGTTCAAGCTCTTAAGTCTTTGTTCAAGGTGGCTTGACAAAGTTTCTTCCCTTTTATTTGCCTTATCCAATTGATTTGCCATAGATATGACTTCTTCATGGTGATTTCTTTTGTTTTGATGGAATTCCTCTTTAATTTTGGTGAGATCCTCATCTCTTTCTTGTAGTTGAAGCTAGAAAAAGTCAACTTCCTTCCTTGTCTTATCTTGGTTACCATCTTATGTTTTCTTCTTAAGTTCCTCATTTTCCTTTTTCAAACTATTAATCTCTTCCATGGAAACCATAAGTTTATTCAAGAGATCTTATTCAAAGTCTTCTTTGTTCTCTTCTTCTTCTAGGACTTCTTTGGCCTTCATGTCATCATTCTTATTTTCAACTTCCTTGATGGGTTTTGGATTTCCTTCTTTCTTTCCATCATCTTCTTGACTAGAAGTCATGGTCAATGCTCCTTTTGAGTGAAGATCATGAATTTTGTCCCATATGCCTTTTGCTGACGAACATTTTTCCAAATTGGCCTTCATAGAATCAGGTAGCCCATTCAAGATTGCTTTCATTGTTGTTGTATTATACTCCTTGGATTCTCCTTCCAACATGCTATAAGTAATCACTGATTTCCAAAATTCAATGCCTTGAGTCTTTAAAAAATTCCTCATTCTTGCCTCCCACATATCAAAGTTTCCATTGAACAATGGGGCCTTCACAAAATGATTGACTTCAATTTCGATGGTTGAGGAAGACACATATTTAGGAGGATTGGAGACTTTCTTCCTTGGCTTTGCCATTTGTGTTCTAATTATCAACCTTCAAACTGTTAGGCTTTGAGTGAAGGTACTGGCTCTGATACCAATTGTTGGAAATACTGAGAGGGGGTTGAATCAATATTTCTTTCCAATTGTTATTTTTACCAGTTAGATCACTTATATTTAGAACACAATATGAAAAATAAGAATAAATGCTTTAATTAAATTCTTCTTTATAATAAAATAGATACAATAAGTGTAGGGCTCCAACCCTAGATGAAGACATCGATCTCCAATCCTTCCAGGCACCAACCTGTACTTTTCCAAGCACCTACTTGGACTTCACGAGGCTTCGACCTCTAGGGCACCAACCTTGTATTCCAAGGCTCCAACCTTGTCACTCTGAGGCTCCAACCTCTAGGCTCCAACCCTATCTCTATTACAGGCACCAACTTGGTCTTCTTCTATCCTCTAGGGCTCCAACCCACTACTTCAATTTGTCAAGATAAGTTGATGATCTTCGAAGCTCCCAATCTTTTCTGCAATCTGCCCTAACAATATCTTCCCTCTCAACAATGCCTTCTCCAAATCACTTCATCAATGACAACCTTATCTTATCATGAAGGTGTCGTCACTGCTCTTCATGTTACTTAAACACTTCTCTTCAAGGTCACCTCATGATGACATCAACAATGCATCATAGTCTCCCAAACAGCTCCAAGACGTTCAATAAGTTGTCCAAGTTCTGCACTTATTCTTCAATAACAACTTCAAGGTTTGACTCCAAATAGGCAGCTTCAAGGTATTCAATACGATTCTAGAAATATTTAAAGTGTCTTTAATATGCTGCCCCAAGGACTCTTCAAGAGTTCCAAGTATTTCACTGCTTCAAGGCTCCTAATACTCCATTGTCCAAAAACTTCACTGCTCCAAGGTTGCTACACTAGTTAAAGCTTCCAAATTCATTGTTCTAGGCTCCAACTCTCAAATCTCCACACACCTCAATGATGCTCAATGATATTCCCACAAGAGATACCAAATTTCCAACCAATTCCAAGAGTAGTTTCAATGTTTACCAAGTATCACAAACCATTTTCCAACCACTTTGATTGTCCTTAAAGGTTAGTACACCACCAAGTTGTTATACCTCCTTAGATCAACAATTCAACGAGCCTTCAAGTGACTGTCCTTTTGCAGGAAGTTTGTTTAGCCCAACCATAGATATTTCTGCCCACACATAGGTCAGCAATCCGAGCTGAGGATAATTCAATCACTGTTTTGAAAGCTCCATGAAGGTGTACACTTCAGGTTGCTGTCCACTCACAGATAGCACTGTAATCAAAGGTAAAAGATGCAATCCTTAAATTTTCCAAGTCAATTTGGGTGGATGTCCAAGATTTACAAGCACAACTAGCTTATCATAACAAGTCTGAGTTGAGGTGAATTGTCCAATGGGACTGTCCAGCCTTTAATTCTGAGCTACAACAGGTCACTGTAACCTCAACAAAATATTGCCTAACCATCCTTAATCTGAACTTCATGATAGTGGCAGCAATCCGAACTTCTAATTTTCAATCCAAGCCTTTTTTTAAATGACTATTCTTTAGGTTTGTAATTGAGGTTTTACAAGTCTGAAATCCAAGCTTTAAAAGGCACAAGTGTCCAAGCTTCTTCACACAAGAGCTGCCATAGTTTTTCAAATAGGAGTGACTGTACACCGAGCTGTAATAGAATATAGAAGAATTAGCCCAAAAAAAAAATTGCCCAAACAGGTTTCAAAGTCCTCCTCCACCTCCTTTTATTTCTCTCTGAATTTCTGTGATTTTCACTGAAATTTTGATGGGCAGAATGAGGAGTCCTAGCCTTCTTCAAAATAGGATCACCATCACCATGTCCTTGCCTTCTTCAACATAGGGTCATTAAGTCAGTTGTCCTTAAGATAGTGAAAAGATATTTCATCAATCAAATGGAGCATCATTATGTAGTCTTCATCATTATGACATCAAGCTTCACATCATTGGAGATTTGTCATGTCATCATCAAATTATCGGAGGTAGTACATGTAATCATGTGTATGTCTTCTAGTCCTTCATCAAGTGCAGTGATATGGTAGTCTTCCATTGTAATCATCCTCTGGAATCTTCAAGAATATTTGCTATTCCAACCACTAACATCAACTATTGACATCAATGACAACCTAGATTAACATTACTGCCTATAACTGTAAAATTCCCAGACATATACAAGCCTCTAGTTTTGCCTCTTATCCTCCATGACCTCCCTACAAATTTTATCAATAATCGACCCATATTTGATGGAGAAAGTGAAAAGGTCACTACAGAAATGCACATTCAAAATCTTGAGGATTTCCTTGATTTGTTTGAGGTGGGAGAATATGACGTGCATATCAAAATGTTTGCCCTATCATTGCAAGGTGAAGTTAAAAATTGGTTTAAAGATCTTCCAACTGCAAGCATTAGCAATTTTCATCAATTCACTCAATTTTTCCTAGATAGATGGGTGGTTGTGGGAAATTTTTTTCTCATCATAAAAGAGTATAACCATTTAAAAATATATCCTGGGGAGACAATACAAATTTTTTCAGCCAGGTTCAATAAGGTATACTATTCGATGCTTGCTAAGATAAGGCCACCCCCGAGATTAGCTCTCTGGCACTACCCAAATGCATTTGACCCATAGATGGTGTTCTAGTTAAGAGAAAGGGACCCTGCAACCCTTGAATAAATGAAAAATATGGTAGTTTATGTGGAAGTGAACTTGCTGAACGGAGAGGCAAAGTTAAAGGTTGTGGATAAGGATAAAATAGAAAGAGAGCGATTGATATCCGCAGAGATAAAGTTAGATATTTTGACAAACACAATGAACGAAATGATGCATATGATTAGCAGGAAGGAGGAACTTGATGTTTAGATACCTCATGTTTCATTAGTTTCAGAAAAGAAAAACACCAATGTACCCAAGTAGTTTGTAGCCCATCCTGGACACCCTAAAACATAAAATTATTGCTTCATGTACTCTATCCACAACACAACCAAAGATGAAGTCCAAAATCAGAAGGAGGCAGGGAAATCCTCAGCAACAATGTACATGATAGATGACCTTGCATACATAGGTACCCATCTTGAATATGATTATCAAGAGGAAGA
This sequence comes from Pinus albicaulis, assembly GCA_034641835.2. Classification (NCBI taxonomy): domain Eukaryota; kingdom Viridiplantae; phylum Streptophyta; class Pinopsida; order Pinales; family Pinaceae; genus Pinus; species Pinus albicaulis. The sequence continues at coordinate 49,129 of JAXQQM020069525.1, read as the reverse complement.
CTATAAGGTCAAGGTTGAGGTTGATTATTCGAAGCAACCAGCACTATGTTCTTGGGATGAACAAACTCAGTTGTCACAATGCAAAGATGACAACCAAACTCTGCATGTTGAGAAAGATTGTAAGGAGGAAAATGCAGGAAGTTGTCTAGTAAGTACAAAATTCCTTCCACTCTCTTGCCTCACTCTTAAGAGAGCATTACAAGCAAGTTGCAGATAGGAAGGAGGAGGAATGCTCTAATGAGTCAGTTGAGGAAAAAAGGGATGATCCTGAACCTTTTTCAAATCCATAAGTCCTCTCCCTGAGTCATCTTGAAATCATATAATCTAAAACAGATGATGAATTAATCCAGATTGATTATTTTCCCTTATGCTTTGATGAATTTTAGATTGTGAAAGGGAATCTGGATCACATTCTAGCTGATAATCATAGGAGAAGAGAACTCTCCCACCAATCATATGAGGAAATTAGAGATGATAAAATATTTGTTTTAGATCTAGGGGTTCAGCAATTGAGTTCTTTTGAATGTCAAGTAGCAGTTGAAATCACAGAGTCTGAAAAAGATGATGGATTGATCCAGTTTGACTCTCTACCTTTGCTCTTTAATGAATTTCAGATTATAATTAAAGAAAACAATAGAATTCTCACCTCATGATGTTATAATTAAAGACCTCAAATACCCTAGACATATTTTGGCTACCGACATCGTTGATGATTCCACAAGGCTGTATAAGTTTGACAACTTTTTCTTCCCTCCGTTTTTGTTGCTCATAATGATGAAGTGAGCAAACTTTGGCAGGAGCGATTTGGTCATTTAAAATATCGCTCTCTTAAAAGTCTATGTAAATAAAATACGGTGACATGTATTCTTATGGTATCTTGCCGAGATGGTGTTTGTTTCGGATGTGTACTCAGAAAACATCATTGGGATAGTATTGACAAACGTGCCTCTTGGCACACTTCAGCCCCTTTGCGGCTTGTGCACAATGATTTATGTGGTCCACTTCTTATTGTTTCTTTCTTTGGTTGCAAGTACTTCTTAAATTTCATTGATGATTTTTCCAGACACACTTGGGTATACTTCTTAAAACTCAAGAGTGAAGTTTTTAACATGTTCTTGGCCTTTAAGGCCTTTGTTAAGAAACAATTTGGACATCAAATCCTTAAGTTAAGATCATACAATGGAGGATAATATGTTAACTGCAAATTTATCAACTTTTGTATTGAACGTGGCATTCAATTGCAACATACTGTTCCATATACTCCACAACAAAATGGTGTAGTTGAAAGGAAGAATCACAGCTTAAAAGAAATGGATAATTGTATGCTTCAATCTAAAGGACTTGGTCTCAATTTTTGGGCAGAAGAAATTAACTGTGAAAATTATATAGTAAATCACACTCCTACTAAGGTTTTAAGGAATATAACTCCAGAAGAAGCCTGGAGCTCAATCAAACTAGATGTAAGTCACTTTTGTGTTTTGTAAGTGATGCTTGGACCCATATTCTAGATGCAAAACATAAACCCTTAGAACATAAGAGTGAAAAATACAATTTTGTTGGATATTCTGAATATGTCAAAGGATATAGAGTTCTTCAACCAAAATCCAAAAATATAATAATTCGAAGAGTTGTAAAATTTGATGAAAATATATCGGCCTGTGAGCCTAGTTCGGTTGGTGTGCCACCTTTGGCCCGTGAGCCTGATTCGGCATATGTGCCACCTCTCTCTATCTCTTCTATTTTTGATAACATTCCTTCTATTTCGGATGATTACAGTGAGGATGATAATCCTCCTCCTCTTGAAGATGTTCCTTCATCTCCACAGTTTCCTAGATGGGTCCGCTCTACTCAGGATGCAGCGGTTTCTCTTGCAGGTGACCCTGCAGATCGACGTTGTACACATTCTCAGTTCGAAAGAACCTCTTCCTTATTGGCTCAAGTTCCAGAAACTCCTAATCCAGACACCTTTGAAGAAGCTTCAAGTCATCCAGATTGGGATGAAGCTATGAATGAAGAATATCGTTCCTTATTGGCAAATGATACTTGGGATCTTGTTCCTCTTCCAAAGGGAAGAAAACTTGTCAGATGAAAATGGGTTTACAGAACAAAGTTTGGACCTGATGGAAAAGTGGATAAACAAAAGCTCGTCTTGTTGCTAAAGGATTTTCACAAGTTGAAGGCATTGACTATACTGAAACCTTCTCCCCTGTTACCAAAATGAATTATATCCGCCTTGCTCTTTCCCTTGATGCCTCCTTTAAATGGGAAGTTCATCAGATGGATGTTAAATCCGCCTTCTTAAATGGAGATTTTCATGAAGAAATCTACATGGAACAACCCCTTGGCTTTATCCAAAATGATTCTAGTCTTGTTTGTCACCTTAGGAAGTCTATCTATAGTCTCAAATAAGCTCTGCGTGCTTGGTATGCCAAAATGGATAGCTTTCTCTTAGATAATGGCTTTTCTAGGTGTCATTCTGACAACACTGTCTAGACCAAGAAAGTGGGTAAGTCCTTCATCATCATTGTTCTTTATGTTGATGATATTCTACTTACTAGTAGTGATACCAACCATATAAACCATGTGAATTCTAGCCTCAAAAATAAGTTTGAAATGACAGACTTAGTACACTTCCATTATTTCCTTGGTCTTCAAATCTTGCAATCCAAAGAAGGTATTACCCTTTCTCAGTCCAAGTATGCATGTGATCTTCTACGCCAATTTCACATGGAAGACTGTAAGCCAACCCCTTCTCCCTTTCAGTCTGGAGTCGAGCTTTCAGTCACTTGTACTTCCCCTGAAGTTGATGCTACCTTATATCATCAACTTATAGGTAAAATTTTGTATCTAACCCATACCCTTCCTGACCATTCCTTTTCTGTTGGTCTTGTTGCTCAGTTTATGCACCAACCTCATGAAAGTCACTGGTGAGAAGCTAAAAGAATCCTTCAATATATTTGAGTTACAGTTCAGTTCGGGATTCATTACAGTGCAAGCGCATGTCCATTCTTGATTGGTTTCACTGTTTCTGATTGGGCTGGTGACCCTGATGATCGAAAGTCTATTGTGGGTTATGTATTCACCCTTGGTTCGGGACCTATTACATGGTCTTGTAAGAAATAAAGTGCCATCTATATTTCTTTGATAGAAGCAGAGTATCATGGTGTAGTTGAAGCCATCAAGGAAGCCCTATGGCCTCGTCAGATCCTGACTGAATTTGGTCTTCATCAGCAGCATCCAACTACACTTTGGTGTGATAATTAGAATACCATTCAACTATGCAAAGATCCAGTTCAGCATCAGTGTATGAAACACATTGAGCTCCACATACACTTCATCAGGAATCTCATTTATGATCGTGTTCTTGAAGTGCAATATTTTTCAACCAATGATCAAGTTCCCAATATCTTTACAAAGGCTCTCACAGAAGCAGAGTTTACCAAACTTCGATTTATGCTTGGATTTCAGAAAAGTTATCAAAAAGGGGGGATAGGCTCTAATGCCTTCTTCCTTCTCCTATTGTGTCACCTTTGTAAATCCTTCAATCCCATCCCAAGTTGTTCTTAAGGGGGGATGTTAGGATATTTCGACACATAGGAAATAGTCTCCTTTTGTGTCACCTTTGTAAATCCTTCAATCCTATCCCAATTTTTTCTTAAGGGGGGATGTTAGGATATTCTGAAACATAGGAAATAGTTAAGTATAACTTGGGCTAACGTAGAGTTAGGTAAAGTGTGTTTCTTTACTATGTACATTTGTAACTTATAATCCGATGGTCACGATATGTAGTGATCCGAAGGTTCACTCTCTCCTCAGTATTACCGACACTTTATCTGTGGCTTAACACTCGATTGGTCCATGATATCTATTTAAAGAGAATGGAGGGTCATTTGTCTGACAACCGTTTATGAGAGAAGCTTATGTAAATTTTCTTTCTTTATATTAATAAATTGCCTATAGTGGCCACGTTGGCTCAGGCTGTGGACTATTTCCCTCTTTGATGGTTTTAACCACATCAAATATTGTTTTACTGATCTGCGATCTATTTGTGAGCGGTGACCTTTGGTTTTTTTATCTAAGGAACTTACCCTGTAAATTCCTACATAAAGTGGAAAAATCTGTGACTTATGCGACTTGGAAGGTAAGTAGCAGGGAGGGATAGGTCGAAAGGTCGCGGGGTCGCAAGGTCATGAGAGTCGCGATGTCACAAGGTCGCAAGAGTCATGTGGTCACAAGAGTGATGAGTTCGCAAGGTCGCAGGTCGTAATAACTCACCTATCACGATTTTTATTTATGCAACTTGTCTATTAGGGCGGCTCAGCGAAGGGGCCGAGGAAAATATTTGGGCTAGGGGCTCCTCTTGGCCAAAAGACTCAGGAAAGGGGCGAAATAGGTTAAGTGGATGAGGAATGGGTTTGGTTGATGAGGTAGAGGGGGTGAAAATCTATATACTCATCTAGGAGGGTTTTAGGAACAGTAATGAGTTTTGGAAGAGTTATTGAGGAAAATAAACCCTCCTTCGAGGGACGGTGGAAGGTCAGGAGCAGGTAGATAACACATGGCAGAAAAAAGAATTCCTGGGAGTTGAAAAACCACCTACTTGGAGGAATTTGCGCTACCATTGGGCTACACAGGCTCTTGATTTCTTTGTCGAACTGAACAAATGACCAAATGGCACAAGAAAATATATAGAAAAGAGTCGTATGTGCGAGAAATTAATAAGGTTGCAAAGGTCACAAATTCATATTTTTTCTCTTTTGTGACCTTTGTGACCTTGGAACCCTTTTGAGGTTGTGAGGTCGCGAGGATCGAATATCAAATGGCTTGCGACTTGTGCGACTTAGTGACTTGTATGAGGTCATGAGGTCGCGGGACTTGAATATCAAATGCTTTTCAACCTATGAGACATGCGCATCTGAGCGACTTGTGTGGGGTCACCAGTTCGCAAGGTCATGACAGGAGTGAAAGGTTGCAAATTTCAATAATGTGACTTAGTGACTTAACTTAGGAAAAATTAAGAGGTATTTAGGTTGAAATATTTTAGTCTTGAAGATAGAGACTTGATGCACCTTAGACTTAAGCGAAAAAAAATGGTCTTTTACTTCTGAGAGTTAGAATTGAGAAAGAGCTAAAGGCGGGAAAACCTACTAATACGAGTCTCAATTCACTACTACATTTGGCGGAAATTCCGACACCTGTTTCCGACGCTTTTGACCAAATGTCGGAAATTTTCCCAAATTTTTTCCATCCCGCCCGAAACCGTCGCTATACCGACGTCTATAGAAAGGTGTTGCAATACCGACACTTAAACTAGTGTCGCAATTACGACGTTTAAAGGAAGACGTCGTAATTGCGACACCATGGCCCAAAGCGTCGCTATTGAGACGACTCTAAACGTCGCAACTGCGACACAATATCTAGGTGTCGCCATTGCGACGTTTGGAGGCACCGTCCTAATAGCGACGCCTTTTCCGCCGTCGGTATAGCGACAGTTATTTTCGCGCTACATAAAAATACCAAACTTATATGGGCCCTACATAAAAATTTGAAACTTATATGCGCGCTACATAAAAATGTTTCGTATTTGTCGCAATAGCTACGTTTGATATCACGCGCGCATTCGCTCTCTGCTCTTGCAGAACAGCATTTGCCCTCAGCATTCGCCCTCAGCGTTCGCCCTCAGCTCTTGCAGAACAGCATTCGCCCTCAGCTCTTGCAAAATGGTAAGTTCTTACTGCAGGCCCTTCCTCCTATAGTAGGGTTGACTCTATTTGGTTTTTTTTGGTCAATTCCATTGGATTGTGTTAGGCTATAGGGTTCTCTCTAGATGTCAAGAATCAAGATTCAATACCCTCTATTATCTTCATCACCCAATATAAGATTTAAATTTTTCCCAAAGAAACGCTTATTAATTTGGCGACCATTATTTCTCCCTGCTTTAAAAACCCTACATTTAAATGAAAACAGGCATTGCATTTCAACTACAAAAATCTATTAGTGTTCAAATGTACATGTGGCATCCTACGTGCGATACGATATCAACGCGCGCATTTGCCCTACGCTCTTACGAAGCACATCGCCCTCGGCTCTTGCGAACTTGACGTCGCCTTGACCATTCGCCCTCGGCATTCACCACCAGGCTCTTGGAGCTTGACGACCGCCCTGGATTAGCCTCGGCTCTTTCGGGCTTGACATTCGCCACCGTTCGCCTCGGCTCTTGCAGGCTTGACCTTTGCCCTCGGCATTCGCCCTCGGCGTTCGCCCTCGGCTCTTGCGAACAACATTCGCCCTCAGCATTCGCCCTCAGCTCTTGCAGAACAACATTCGCCCTCGGCTCTTGCAAAATGGTAACTTCTTACTGCAGGCCCTTCCTCCTATAGTAGGGTTGACTCTATTTGGGTTTTTTTGGTCAATTCCATTGGATTGTGTTAGGCTGTAGGGTTCTCTCTAGATGTCAAGAATCAAGATTCAATACCCTCTATTGTCTTCATCACCCAATACAAGATTTAAATTTTTCCCAAAGAAACGCTTATTAATTTGGCAGCCATTATTTCTCCCTGCTTTAAAAACCCTACATTTAAATGAAACAAGCATTGCATTTCAACTACAAAAATCTATTAGTGTTCAAATGTACATGTGTGCATCACTTGTGTAGGGTATTCCTTTTCCACTTTCACATTATCCAAGAATGTGTGCGGTATAGTTCATATTTTTTGTGATTTAGATTGCCTTGAAAAAGGAAAGGTAAATTATTTCCCATGGAAAAAGAAGGTTTTCCATTTTTATAGGTTGTTTGGACTTACGTGGAAAAATTTATGGTATGCCTTTCATATTATGTAGTTTAAATTTGAATTAGCAGATTATTCTACATGAAAATATAATTACCTATGTGATGTCCTTCATCACTAATTAAAATTATAGGCTTTCAATTTCCTAGACTCTAACTCATCTGATGCTAAATTCTAGGTTCTCATTGGTGGATCACTCTTCCATTGATTTCCTTTCCCTCTAGATCTTGTCATACTTTAAAAGTCATCAATGATACATATATTATTTCAGGTATCCCAAAAGGCTTTATAGTAGAACATATTGTGAAGTTTTTTGACACTTGAGGATTCTTTTTAGAACTGCAACGTGGTCTATGCTATCGAGTTATATATCAAGCAACTTGTCCTTAATAACCACACTATGAGGTAGGTTCAACCAGTTTGAACTTGTTGGGACATAGCATATGAAATTGTGTGATGAGTCCATATCACAGGTCTATTATGGTGAAAAAAGTGAAGACATGTAATGATAGTTATTATGTTAACATTACTAGAAACATTTTCGAAATTATCCATGCTATCAAGATGTCAAAATTCCAGGCATTAGGTGTCAATACTTGTAGCTAATAGATAATAATAATAATATAAAAAAAATCACATCTTTATTCTTGAAATATGATTGTTACACATTGGTAACCTAGTTCATGAGTTACTATCACCCAAAGATTGCAAAACAAACTTAAAATATAAATTAAACCAACATGAGAATCCAACTAAGGGTTTCCCGACAAAATCATGCCATAACCTGGCATTTTGAAACCCAAATTTGAATCCATCATAAGTAATACAATGCAAACTCAGATGGATTTTCAATGCATGTTTGCATGCTACACTTATTCTTTGTCTAGATATCATTTTTTAAATGGAACCATTAGTCAAGCCCACAGTCCTTTTTATGTGAAAAATTTCAGCTCTATTTGAGCTCTTTTTTGCTCCACCACCTCCATAAACCAGTGTTACATGGGGTCTCGCCCCCCCACCTAGGGGTCTAGATTCCTTGCCCCCTCGTGCTCCGGGGTCTTGGGGACTTCTAGGGGATGTTTCCCTCACGCCCCCTCACGTCCCCTCACCGCCCCTTTTAGTTTATGGTTTCGTGTTAAAATTTGATGTGCCACTTAGCATATTTGAGAATCCAAGTGATTATGATTCAGATGGTGACATGGTTGATCTTGATATATTCGTGCAGAAGTTGGATGCAGAGACTAGTGGGGCATTAACTTGAGCATTTATGCTCATTTATCAGTATGATGATATCATTTGATATTCATATGTTATATTTTATGTTTTATGTTTCAGACATAACTTATTTGCGTTTAAGTTTTATGTTTCAGACTTGAGTTGTAAACTTCAGTTTAAACTCTATTTTGAATCTTGATATAATATTTCATATGATATCTTAAACTTTATTTTCATTGTACATTGTTAGTAGTTACATTAATGATTATATAGTTACAAACTTACAAACTTACATGCATGATTGTATGATGTATGTTTTAACTTTTAACTTTTAAATTTATTTCAATTATATGATTCATCATTCATCGATTTGTAATTTTATCATTTATGATTTATCTTTCATGATGCAAGTGTATGATGACTGTATATACATTCCTTGCAAAAATAGAGCTACATTTTAAATATTAAATTTTATAATTTTTATGACCCCGACGTCCCCCCACGTTTCCTGAAAATTGGTAGGGAGCTTTTGCATAGGCCGCTCCCGCGCTCCCTCGTCCCCTCGCTCCCACCTCCAGGGGACTTAGTGGAACATTGCCATAAACATATGCAAACATATATCATGATCTTGGAATTCCATTACATATGTATGTGCCAATGTTCCATAATCTTGCCCCATCATCAATTTAAGAAATTTCCATTGACTATCAAATTATGGAGGGGGGGAACTTTTTGCTGCAACATTTGGCTCAAAATCGGGGACCATCTTCGTATGAGGTGAATGAGAACTATAGATATTTGAAGAAGTAGATTAGTGCCTTTTCCTCTGGCCATGGAGTCATATACAGTCATCCATCACAAAAAATTTTCTTTGTTCATTCTCACCTTGAAAGTTGCAAAAATTCATGCCCTAATTGAAACGACACTAAATTTGAAAGATATAATAAAAATGCAAGCTAGAAGTGCCCTATTAATACAAAGGGAAAACCTTCCTACCTACCCTAACCGAGATAAATTTTGATTAAATAGGAAACATGATATTGCCAATGGAGTTGATCCAACAACTCGTTAAATGTATGGGACTAAATCATGCATTTGATTTCCAGGGAAACATGCGCATGAAGAGAAAAAGTGCAGAATTAATGGAAAATCCATACATACCACTTATAAAAACTACACTGAAAGGTCAAAAAAATACTTAAGGCCTTAACTTAATTTGAATCCAAAAATGACAAAACAAGATTAGTGAAAACACGAGAGTGGTGTGGGTGAACAACATAAATAAAAAGTGAAGATACCTTTCCCCAAGATGCCTTTGTCACCGTTGTATGAAAACATGTTTTCCTTTCCCTTTATACATGCAAGTGAATGCATTATAGGTATGGTGTTTTCCCCGAATAGGAGAAGCCTACTTAAATATATCATTTGTGGATTGAATGTTTGGGTGCCTTAATGTGCAATGACATGTTTCCAGGACTGAATTCAATGCAAGGCATATTTGAAACTCTAACTCTGTCTTCCGGTGTCTTATTAGAAATTATTTCAGTTTTCATTTTGTGTTTCAAGTTAGATATTGTTTTCAAGTTTTTACATTTATAATTTTATTGCAATGTGGTAGACTGATCAGAGCAGTGCAGGAACAACCCCGAGACGGGATGATCGTGGAAAGAGGCCAGCGGAAGAACATGTAAAGTGCCAACATTGCTCTATCTTTAGGTATTTTAGTTATTTACATAATTGAAATAATATTAATTTTGTTCAAATATGCAGACACCTAGCCATGGTACGCCTGATGATTCCCTCTTTGAGGAAGAGCTTTCTTCATCCCTATCTCCAGTGCTCTTGTTGCGAAAAAAGGCACGAGAAGCAAGGTCAGAATTTAATACTTTGATAGACGCGCCTCAAACACCTAAAACAGAAGAGAGGATAAAAAAACTTATGAGCCAGCTAGAAACATATCGGGTAATAATAAAAGTAAAAAGGATATTTTTTTTGTTCTGCATGAGATGAATTGTGATAGTTTGATTTTTAATTTTTACATTGACTAAACTAACAAAAAGTTCTTTTGTATGTAGCGTCTTCTGGCATTTGCTGAACCCGGTGTTGGTGGTAGTGGGACACAAGGGCAAGAGATTGCCCAACAACACTCTCGTACACCTTCTACTCCTTTAGGTGCTAGCCAAGAAACACACCCTGCCCAAGCTGACACCCAGCCAACTGCTGAACGTGTTGGCAATGATGAGGCTGATATGGCCAGCTACATTATTGCGTTTCTTGGAGCTACACGTGTCAGCTCCACAGGGACCATTAATGGCACGTTGTTGGTGAACGATGAGGGTGTCCCTATAAAGCATGTACAACTCCCAGGTAAATTTTAATATTTTAACTATTTCATGTACTTTATCTAAAACATATTTATCTTGATTTTTATTTTTAAATTAATGATAATATCTTCTTTTTCTTTTGGTTTTATTCTGTGTAGGAAACAATGAGTTCTACAGGATTCTGGAGAGCCATGCGTTGGTAATTTTTGGCCCAACCATACGTACGGGGTGGAATTCCCAGAATTCCAACCTGAAAAAAGAACTTCTAGATTATCTAGAAGCCCTTTTTGGGGTCGGCACATTTGACAGAAAAGCGGTGGCTCGGGTAGCCGGCAAATATTTGAAATATACGAGGGACACCTATAGGACGCAATTGCAATTTAACCCTAGATATGAACTTCCTCTCACAGTTCCAGAGAGTGAGTGGAGAGCACTCATCCATGACAGAAAAGAGAAAAGGGCAAAGAAAGAAGGAAAAATGCCAACTGGACCCGCAAGGTAAATTACAACTTTAATTCAATAGCTTTAATTTTCTTTATGTCTAAAATAAAAGTGTGCTACGTCATATATGACTTCAATATTTTGATGCTAGGTTTCCTGACACCTCAAAGGCAACCAAAGCTAGGATAGAGAAAAAGGGCCATCACAAGCTCGGCCAGGGTGGCTACTTGAAATTAGCTGCAAGAATTGTAATTAAGTAGCTAAAAATCTTATAATTAATTGTATCGCCTTTCAACGTTTTTGTAATCCTATCAGATATGATTAAAAATACACAATCATATATAATGTAGGGTGATGACTTTGGAACAATAACTACAGAGGAAGATAAAAATATTGCTTTCCGTTTTGGCTATCAAGCTGTAGTTGAACGTCGCAGAAGCTTGGCGCAGGTCCCAAGATCTACAATGCCTGATAAGGTAAAACATTAACCTTTCAATATTTTTGTTTTTGTCCATAAATTTAATGTCTAACAACTTTGTTTAAATCAGGGGAGCAACACTACCGACGAGGTAAATAACCCAGTTTTAGAGCCAGATGTAGATGATCCTCTCGTGCAACCTGATCATTGTAGTGGGGACCGGGCCGACAATGCTGCTATCAGTGAGGGCCGTGACGGTAATTAATTTCCACTTATAATTTTTTCTAATTATACCTTGATGGTTGTCCTTATAACGTTTTTTGTTTAAATGACAGAGAATGTTTCCCTTGAGGATCTTACCACCGGAGAGGAAGACAGGGCAACAGTCCCAACGGCGACAACTGGTGCACCAGGTAAATAATCTCATTGCAATTTTTTTTATTAATATTACCGAACTAGTTCAATGATATTTAAAAACTGACAATTAAAATTTAATATTATCTGTTTTTGTAGGCGATGCCCCGTCACTGGATGAGACGAGACATCGTGACTACGCAACTAGGTCAGCGCCGACAACTGGTGCACCAGGTAAATAATCTCATTGCAATTTTTTTTATTAATATTACCGAACTAGTTCAATGATATTTAAAAACTGACAATTAAAATTTAATATTATCTGTTTTTGTAGGTGATGCCCCGTCACTGGATGAGCCCAGACATCGTGAATACACAACTAGGTCAGCAGTGCGGGTTGAAAGGCAAAAAACAGGAGAAGAGCACGATGATATTGATGATGTAATTAGGAGCTTTAAAAATAGGAAGAAGAAAAAGAAAATTTGACAATGTAAAATATTGTATTATTATAAGACAAACGTTACCATACTTGGAACATTTTTTTGCGTTATATAAAAAACTCATTTATCATACTATTTTTATGTCAAGCATTAATTGCAATGTTTCCTTGCGTACTTTTTGTTGAATTGTTTTTTTACTAGTTATTGAATATTGTTTTTTATGCTCATGAAAGTAAAAATTGAAATATAGATTGGGTATTGGGGAATTGAGAGTGATGTGAGGGGGGGGGAGGGGCCATAAGAGCTTCCACCTTCACGTGGTTGGCCCTGTTTAGTAGAGAATAATTTATTGGAGCGATTTAATCTTGGAGCAAACCTCCCTCGATCTAGCGTAGCAACAAAAAGTCACTGTTGACTTAGTTGCTACTCTTTCAGATCGTGGGAGGCTTGTTCCAAGTTCATGCGACTCCAATAAATTGTTCTTGAAACGAAGAGGAGCTTATTCGGGTATGTTTTGACATTTTCAACATATGTTCTAACATTATCATAAGAATGCGTCTTAGAGTAAAAAATACTACATCAATTACTTGTATTTATTGTATAGATAATGATGGATTTTGATTGACTTGGCAGAGCAGGTACAAATCCTCTTGCATCATGAGCAATACAACTTGTCAACCAGGGTCATGTCCAGGATATTTTTGCTTGTGCGCTTGACCAGGTTCGTAATGCCACATTTTGTAAGTTCCTTTACAGTTCATAATTCAATATTAAGCTTGTGCACGATTATTATCTAGGTTTTTTGTATGTGTTTTTTCATCTATTTGATTGTAAGAAACTATGCATGTTTCCTGTTGTTCACTATGATTTCTCCCATTACCACTCCCGGGATGAATCCGAATTTATTGTTACATAGGTTACTTTATTGTTACTATGATTTCTCCATTTACGATTTCATAGGTTACATCATGTAAAGTTGTCAATCTCAGGTTGGTGATGAGCTTTAGTTCTCCAGATTTGGGGCTTTTCTTATATTTTCTCCCTCATGTCATTCCTGCATCACCTCGTTGTTTGAGCATGCCAATTGTCTACCACTTGTACCAATTGGCACATGTCAATCTCTGAGTGGTGCCACATTTCACATATTTTCAGTGAGAGTTTAGGGTTTCTCTAACATAGCTTCAGAAATCCGATTGAGTGCCTGCTTGAATATTGTCACATAATACTTATGGTTTGGATTGATGAGCATGTTCTAAATGGTTGGTTGATTCATAAGAACCACCCATAAATCTCCCTTCCTCTAACACACCAGAAAATAAAAATTTCTTTGACAGGAGACAGAGTTTCAATACTTTGAAAACAAACTTCTATTCCCTTCAATAACTCAAAAAAAAACTATTACACTACTTCCTCACTGAGAGGGATTACAAAATTATGACTGCTACAAAACGCAATGCATAAAACCAACTCACTGTCTGTTCAAAACAAACATACTCTGTCTCTAAAACACTCTGCTGTGTTTTTCACTTTCGCACTGCTGTGCATACACACTTAAAAATTTACACTCAGTCTTTCACTTTTTACACACTGCTGTGTAATAAAAAATTTACGTACTATCTATAAAAAAAACTACCAAGCTTTTTTTTCCTTTTTATTTTTATATGCCGTAACATATAAAACATATTATAATAAACCCTCTTTTAAAAAAATAAAATTAAAACTAAATTCTATGGCCCACCTTTCATTTCGCATATGATATATATATAACATATGTTTAAAACATATGTATATATTAAACTATCAAAACATTAAAGAACCCTTTCAGTCGGACTTCAAAAGTCTGAATAGATTGAATTTCAAACCAAATTCGCGTTCCAAAATGGGATGCTGACGTCTGCCTAATTTTAACTCGAATTCTCAATCCAATGTGCCCTATAAAAAAATCGGGTCCGGTTTTCAGGTTTTTAGATTCCCTTCAATTTCATGCGATCCAATATTAATGCTCCACGTGTCCTCCTTTTGAATTTACAAAACTGTCGGGTAAATTTCTGTTTGTTTAATTTTTGGTTGGTGAATTGCGTTAATGCTGGTTGTTGTGTTTAAATACAATCTTGTACAGAAATATGGCTGCGGCCGTCTACAAAAAAAACTTGCAGGAATTTTAAATGCTGAATTAAATTTCTGGATGGCATGCAAACAACCTCCAAAAAAAAATGTTGCTGCTGCATTCGTCCTTCTGCTGCAGCAGTTGAAGTTAAAATTCAACAGCACAGGGTTTAATAAGTGAGGGTGTAAAGGTAACTTTTTGTCGATAGTACTGGATTAAGATCATCTATTCAATTTTGTAGGGTCTTATGGTGTTTGGTTTTTAGTTTTGGGTTGAGATTATTGAGTCTAAGATAGTTTTTGAGTGAAAAAATTGCTATCAGGTATTAAAAATTTTTGGTTCTTTTGTCAAAATTTATGAGCTTGTTAGGAAATACAAAACTGACAATGGTTGTATCTTAAATTTGTGGAAAATAATTTGAAATGAAACCTTTTTGTTTAGGTTGTTGCAGCAGGTGCAAGCCCCATTCAAATTACTAGGGGCATTGACAAGACAATAAAGGCCCTTGTTTCGGAACTCAAAATTTTGTCAAAGGAGGTAAACGCTTGCCTTTTGAGTAGGCTGGTTTTCCTTTTTGCTGATGGTTTGGTGTATCTAATTGAATTAGTTGCCTAAGGTATTTTTGGTTGCAAACTCCTTTTCATTTTTCATACGGTATTGGCCTTGTGGAATACATTTGATTGTGTGGTCTTGTTAGATCTACAACATTTGTAGTTGTTTAGTCTTATGGCCGAGGTGCACTTTTATTATGGAAATAGTTGATGAAATATTGTCATTTAATCCTTACTGCAGGGTAGCATGTTGAGAAGTTTCTTGTGAAACATTTGGTATTCAAAATGACACTTGATCCTATACATCATCATGCACTTGACTTCAAAATTCATATTCAAAGTGTGCCAGACAATTCTTGCAAAATTTCAAATATTTATGTTGTTTTAAACCATTATCTTTTTCATGTATTGGATGTTGAAAATGTGAAAAAGACTTTGGTATGAAACCAAATGGTGAATAATTTCCAGCAAAAAAACCACTTCCAAGACATGATTTAGAAGTAGAACATATGTACTTATGAAGCATAGAAAGATATTCTTGATGCATTGTCAATGTTTGGCTAGGGTTATTTTTGGAGAAAATAACTCCTTATTCCTAGAATAGTGATCTTCAATACAAGTAAATGCCAGAGAAGAGAGATCATCGTGTGACGCAACAAAACTGAAATTGGACCCCCAAGGAGAGCCGGTGTGTCTACAATCGCTCTGTCAGCATTTTCCCTTGGTTTACCCCGTTCTTTTCCTCCAGCCTGAGTCTTAATTGACTTCTTCTTTCTTCGGGTTTATTTATCAAATTTGTAGAATTTGATAAATAAATACTATCCACAATGGTTGGACTTTAATTTATATTCCCAACTTTATATTATCTCCAATCCTTATAACCAATGTTTAACTTTCAACACTTTGTATTTATACTCCACGTTTCTTTTTAAATAAATAACTTGTAGTGAACTTTCGGCTCTATATTTCACCACCCAGCCTTACAACAATCACCCTCCAGACTTATGCTAATTATCCGCCAGTCGTTTAATTAAACAATTTCATTATACTCCGGCCCCACCTATATATATCAATAACCAATCAAACACTCGTATCGTACCTGGCTATCCTCCGCACACCTTAGTTAACCTCCGGGCAAGTTCAACGTGCGACCACCGTTCGATGGCCCTTCTCCAAATCAACGACTCTTGGCAATTTCGCTCGGCTTCCAACGTCGGGCTTTAACGTGCGATGGCGTGGGTTAAACGGTTGTTTGCCGGGGTCACTTCGCCACGTGTCGCATTCCCTATGGAATCGCTCGCAAATAGGAAATACCGCCTACTCCGCAAAAGCGGTGCGATATGGGCAACCCGCTTTTGTGATTCCGCTCGTGGTTTTGGTAGAGGGCTTGACCACGGGTGCATGTCTGGTTCCGCTATCCTTTTGTTTGTTAACTCATGTGCAATCCTCGGGTCAGGTTCCGAAAGCACAACAATTTTGTCTCTTTATTAAGCGGGATTTTAATATGTGTATTATCAAAGAAAACCAACACAAATTTTATAAGATGGGATCAAACAAAATTGTTCTTAAGTCGAGCCCGCCGGACTTCAAACGGTGATAAACCATAATTCAAACCAAATTCGCGTTCCAAAATAGCCTACTGACGTCGGCCAATTTTGTGACGCGAATTTCTTATCAAATTCGCCCTAATATTTTACGGGTCCGGATTTCCACTGCGCGAGCGGCCCAAACAAAGATCCGCTCCAATCAATTTTTTCCACGTGTCCTCAATAAAAACTTGCCCTGCTCCCGGCTGCGGGTGCATTCGATGGCGTTTAAGGTGATGGGACATGGATATGGCGATTTCATATCATTCGCATTAACATTTAACGTTGTTGAATTAAGTTTTCACATCAAATCTAGATTAATTAATTTTTAACACTGTTCAAGATCGGACCTCCACTCCTCTGAGCGATTCCGCACGCTCCAATTTGATCCGGCCTTCGGCTCTCATTATTAATGATCAGAGATTCATTATGACGACCGTCCTTTGATTGCATTGTAGACGGGTCGACATAAAAAACGGCGTTTAGCCATGGTTTTTCAGACAAGCCGGTTGCTGGATTACACTGTCTGGTAACTGCGATGATAAGGAGAAGTGGCCAGCGGAACTTCTGCCTAGACTTTGCTGCATATTTCCATTTCTCTCGATTCTGTCTCTGTCTGTCTTCCTCTGTTAATTGGAATTCTGCTTCTTCGTCTCTTGTGCCCACTGCGATTGCACCCATGCCTCGCGTGCGTCATAGGATGCGTTGCCGCAGGGGGAGCACTAGAGGTCAATCCCGGCGCGCTCCCTCCAGCACCTCAACAGAGATGACCTCCGGCCAGTCCAGTGATTATTACTTAGGTAGATATCCAAATACTAGGAGTGGGCAGGGTCGGCTTGTAGCATCTGGCCACCGTATGGATTCCCCTGCTCCTGGCTTCCCCACTGCTAGTTCACCTTCTCCCACGACGCGCACTGCGCAATTTTCCTTTGATTGCACTCTCAACCGCCCGCGAATCACAGCTGTAGTCACTGTGGTCTTCCGCGAGGAGGGCCAAACGGAGGAAGAATGCACCCGTCCGGCGGGTCTGAGCTCGGAAAAAGCCGGCCAGCATTCGGGCCTTCAGGAGGGGAGCCGTGGCATGCATGTGGAGGTAGCACCTAGCGATCCTGGACCTTCCGAATTAGGATGGTGCCGAATCGTGGAGGAACCAGCGGTGGATTAGTTTGGTTAATTTGTTTTTCTTGCTTAGCAGACCCAGTTAATTGGGCTGCTTTTAGTTTATTTTACTGTGCTGGACCTTTAAGTAATATTTTTGAATTCTGTAAATTAAACGTTCAAGACTAGTTTCCCCGTATGAGGGCAGTCTTCTTAATTTTTTGATTTTTTGATGACAAATTTGCCATGAGTATGGCCAGGCAATGTTTTTTACTTCAGTGTAATTTTATTCGCAATGTTAATAGATTAACTTTACTTTGAATTCTCACATGATTAGCATTTTTCTTGATCTATTCAAGGATTTTGGGTACTTTAATTTGTATTTGGAACAATGGACGTCGGTACTCTATCTGTTGCTTTACTGTTCTACATACTACTATTTCACTTTCTTATAGATGCCTCGGACATATTTGAATGCTTTCTCAGATTGTCGATAATCTCCATGTGGACCGTTACTGGATTTTATATCATGTCCCTGTATGGGGTATTTTTCTATCATTGTCTGGGGTGGTACTTCCACTTTTCTTGATGGATATTTGGGTTCCAATCTTCAGATGTGAAAATGTAATGACTTCATGAATTGTTTTACTTCATATAATATATTCAAATAGCATTTTTTCTCTTTTGAAAAAAAGGACATATAACACTCCTCACATGATTAGCGTTTTTCTCTGTTGCAGGATTTTGGGTACTTTAATTTGTATTCGGAACAATGGACGTCGGTACTCTATCTGTTGCTTTACTATTCTACATACTGCTATTTCACTTTCTTATAGATGCCTCGGGCATATTTGGATGCTTTCTCAGATTGTCGATAATATCCATGTGGACCGTTACTGGGTTTTATATCAAGTCCATGTATGTGACATGGGGTATTTTTCTATCACTGTCTGGGGTGGGACTTCCACTTTTCTGGATGTATATTTGGGTTCCAATCTTCAGATGTGAAAATGTAATGATTTCATGGACTGTTTTACTTCATATAATATATTCAAAACATCGTTTTTTTCTCTTGTGAAAAAAAAAATGATTAATGTTTATCACTCTGCCTTCAAAACTAGCGATGCTGGTCTATGTTGCTGGTTTATTGATATGGTCTGATGGTCTTTTTATATTTTGGACATATCACACTCCTCACATGATTAGCGTTTTTCTCTGTTGCAGGGTTTTGGGTACTTTAATTTGTATTTGGAACAATGGACGTCGGTACTCTATATGTTGCTTTACTATTCTACATACTGCTATTTCTCTTTCATGGACTGTTTTACTTCATATAATATCTTCACTTTCATGGACTGTTTTACTTCACTGTTGTAGGGTCTTGGGTACTTTAATTTGTATTTGGAACAATGGACGTCGGTACTCTATCTGTTGCTTTACTATTCTACATACTGCTATTTCACTTTCATGGACTGTTTTACTTCACTGTTGGAGGGGTTTGGGTACTTTAATTTGTATTTGGAACAATGGACGTCGGTACTCTATCTGTTGCTTTACTATTCTACATACTGCTATTTCACTTTCATGGACTGTTTTGCTTCATATAATATCTTCACTTTCATGGACGGTTTTACTTCATATAATATCTTCACTTTCATGGACTGTTTTACTTCATATAATATCTTCACTTTCATGGACTGTTTTACTTCACTATTGTAGGGTTTTGGGTACTTTAATTTGTATTTGGAACAATGGACGTCGGTACTCTATCTGTTGCTTTACTATTCTACATACTGCTATTTCACTTTCATGGACTGTTTTACTTCACTGTTGTAGGGTTTTGGGTACTTTAATTTGTATTTGGAACAATGGACGTCGGTACTCTATCTTTTGCTTTACTATTCTACATACTGCTATTTCACTTTCATGGACTGTTTTACTTCATATAATATCTTCACTTTCATGGACTGTTTTACTTCATATAATATCTTCAATTTCATGGACTGTTTTACTTCATATAATATCTTCACTTTCATGGATTGTTTTACTTCATATAATATCTTCACTTTCATGGACTGTTTTACTTCACTGTTGTAGGGTTTTGGGTACTTTAATTTGTATTTGGAACAATGGACATCGGTACTCTATCTGTTGCATTACTATTCTACATACTGCTATTTCACTTTCATGGACTGTTTTACTTCATATAATATCTTCAAAACAGCGTTTCTCGTCTTTTAAAATTTTAATTTTTTTTTTAAAAATTGAACCCTCCGTCGGTCTACCGACGCCTTGTAAACGTCGGAACTGCGACAACCCAGCAACGTCGGAAGAGAGACAGTATGAAAACGTCGGAAGAGCGACGTTCCAAACGTCGGACCACATATCGTCGGAATTACGACATCTTCCAGACGTCGGAAGAGTGACGTCCGAAACGTCGGACCACGTTTAGTCGGAATTGCGACAGTTTACGAGCGTTGGAAGAGCGACGCCAAAACGTCGGACCACGTTTAGTCGGAACTGCGACGGTTTATGAGCGTCGGAAGAACGACGTCAAAAACGTCGAACCACATTTCACTAGAAGTGCGACAGTTTTCAAACGTCGGAGGCGCGACGGTTTGTAAGACGTCGGAAGAGTGACGCCGGTTCGTAACGTCGGAAGAAGTGTCGATAGTGCGACAGTTTTTGCTTGCGTCGGAACGGCGACGGCAGGACAAACCACGGTTTGTCCGCCCCCTAACTGTCGCTCTTGCGACGGATATGTGTCGGAATAGCGACGAATTGGCCGTCGGAATTTCCGCCAAATTCTCTAGTGACAAGACCGATCTCCCTAGTACTAAAAGTATCTAGCAACAAAAATCCAAATAGACTAGTCTTTCTCTAAGCATGTAAGGTTTACAAAAGCTCTATAGAGGTGTAAAAGACTCACCGTATGTCCAGCGCTTGTTTGAAGTCGTTGTTGTCCCTCGTGCACTTGAAGGATTTTTCCTCATAAACCTGTAGTCACAAACAAACAAAATATTACATAGCACCTGTAAAGACATCATCATAAACCATGCTTATCATAGTGATCAAGGAATCTATGAAATAAACCATGAACAGACAGCTTACTGAGAAAAATGAGTATATTTGTATTAATTTCAAAAGAAGGAAAACCTTACAACCTGAGCCTTGATGTTGCACAGGCCTTCCCAGGGTTCGAAGCAGGAATCTCCTCTACTTTGATAAGCTCTGCACTCCTCCAACCAAGACAAGTAGAGGTATGTAATCTCTCCTCACAAAAGTCTTAGTCAACTGAGTCTAAATATCAACAGCACTTAACCTCAAATCTTCTTAAGCTTGAATTCCCTTTGAGGCTACCCAATGCCTCTTTTTATAGTGGAAAAGAGGAGGTTTTCTGTTCCAAGTATGAAGGGATAGAAACCTCCTTCAAAGGGATAAGCTCCTCACATCAAGGGGTTAGCTCCATAAGGTAAGGGATTCATGCACCTCACAAGAGCGGTTCTGCCACCACAAGATCCATTCTAGAAGCTTCCAGAATTTACTTTAATTGAGCTTTTTGGAATTTACTTGTGCCTTGTTTATCTTACAGGAGTCCACACCTTTAACATAGATAAAGTGCGTTCAGGTACGCAAGAGAGATGAACATTAGGTGCAGGACCACAGGCAAGATAGAGAGAAAGTGCGACACCAAAGTTTAGGAGATTTTTAGGAACATTTCTCTGATTTTCAAGGCTTGACATGAGGAACTGACATGTTAGACTTGCAAAGGGAGAAGTGTGAGTAATAATGAGCTCATACACATAGTAGAATGTCAGGATGACAATTTTTAGTGTAACAGATTGCCCCCTAAAGTGAAAAGTCTGGAATAGATGAAACTGAAGTCTGTCATATATGAAGAGTGCAGTACTTTATCATTTCAAGGATCATCCTATGGAAACCCCAGTCGGAACCTGTAAAAACATTCAATGCAAAATATATATATATCATCGCTGAGGTAGGCATTCCCATACTCAGATCAAAACTAACTAGAAACTAATCTAAACTATTTTGATACAGGAATGATTTTCAATACATCAACAGTATAGACATATGTAGACACAGCATGGACGCAGCCATCTGTTTATAAATATTCCACTGTATAAATGAATAACAAAAATTCCTCGCAGCCTGGATGGTAGAAACTAGATCCAGGGTATTGATTTCCGCATCTCGAACTAGTACAATTCTATCCATGTGAATAAATGTGTTGAAGTAGAACATGGTAGAAACCACTTGATTACCAGTCAATAATGTAAATTGTTAACAAGTGTGAGAGTAACCACCAGTAATGTCAATGGCTCTCAAAGTACTCAGTACAATCCATGAAATGTGAATGAATGAGCTGAAGTCAAACATGTCACGGAATCATTCGATCGAAGGTCAATGATGCAACCTGTCGTCGAAGGTGAGAAACCTGCCATTGAGGCATGCAGATTTCAAGGTACTGACGATTTCTGGATCAACTTCCTAGATAATGAGTTGTCGTCGATAGAAAGTGATCCGTCATAGGCAAGCCCACAACACGAAATCATAGATCAAGTTTTGAAAATATATTGGCAAGGACTGACTCAGGGATGGTAAAAAATGGATGACAGATATTTTGCAGATGAATGGTTTTATTTGAACTGTTCTCTTGGACACATAACGACACTGCAGATGGCTTGGTGACAATTGACCCAAAGCTAATACCCAGAAACCAGCTGAAAATTTTCAATGTGGTTTGATTAACTGTTAGGCAAAGGATTTCCCAACCCAGGTGAATTTAAGTGTCGTGTCCAAGAGTGGTCGACTGAGTTTTCGGACAATTTTAAAATACAACAAACATGCTCATTTTTCTCTCTTTTCCCCCACCATTTCTGGCAAGTACCTCTTTACTTTTGACAAGCTTGAGGAGGATAACATTTGCTTGGTTATAAGCTCACCCTTCGGATGAGTCCAACTTAGTTTAAAATTCGAACCCTAAGAAGGAGTGGTTCGTTCCTGTTGAAAATTAAACAGGTCCTTTACTGTTAAGTTTTAACGAGTCCAGTATAGGAGAAACTTGGTGTTTTTCAATTTTAGGGAGTTAGAAGAAAAAACTTAAGAAAACTCCATGGGTGTACTTTTTCGTAAATTTAGTCTCTCGAGCCCGAAAAAGGATAAAATAATGCGGGAGAGAACTCTATTGACCGTAATTAGTCAACGTATACCTTTTTTGTAAATTGTCCATTTCAGTCCGTAAAAGGGGTAAACTTATACTGAAGGGACGATCATTTATTTACTTTAACGAGTTCAAATAATCAAGTACTCAGCTATCTTTTCATTTTTAGAGAGTCTGAAAAGGGCTTAAAAGAGAACTCCAAGGTTTCACTTTTTCGTAATTTTCAAGAGTCTGAAAAAGTGATAAAAGTATACTCAGTATTTTCACTTTTTCTGTAAATTTTAATGAGTTCGAAAAAGGGATAAAAATGTACTCATGGTTTTCACTTTTTTCGTAAGTTTTAACGAGTTCGAAAAAGGGATAAAAATATACTCCTGTGGCCGACTTTCAATTTAATTTACGAGTAGGAAAAGACGGAAAGAACTCGGCATTTTCATGTGTTTTACGAGAATGAAAGATAGAAAAATAATCTCGGGATTTTCATGAGTTTAACGAGTCTTGAAAATAACCGAAATTGACTCAAGATAGGTTTCATTTTTACAAAAGCTTGAAACAGAGAAAAACTATGCTTCAGAGTGGTTTCATTTTTACACAAGCTTGAAATAGAGAGAAAACTGTGCTTGATGCCCCCTAAGCGTAACTGCTAGAGCGCATGCCCCCCCAACTTCATTTCATTCAACTAAGTACACTGCTGGTAATTAATAGCTGGATGGAATGAAGGTTCATTTACGAGATCATATGAAAGACCCGACCTAAAACTGTAAGAAAATTATGCAAAAACTAAAATAACTAACCTAAATATATGACTTAACATTTACAAGATCTAGTCAAAGACTCGACTCAATTAGGGGAGGATTTGTTTCATTTTTTAACGAGCTTGACACAGGAAAAGAACTATGCTCATGGCAACGTGTTTCATTTTTTAACGAGGTTGACACAGTAACAGGAACTATCCTCACCTACATGTTTCATTTTTTAACGAGGTTGACACAGTAAAAGAAACTATCCTCGTATCTACTCTCTACAATCTACCTATATAACCTAGTGATTCATTTTTTAATGAGGTTGACACAGGAAAAGAACTGTCCTCATAACTGATTCATGTTTTAACGAGGTTGACTTCCAGTAGCAAAGATATCTGCAATAGCTGAATTCATTTTAACGAGGTTGACACGGGAAAAGAACTATCCTCATACATGATTCATTTTTAACGAGTTGACCTCATTAACAGAACCATCCTGTCCCCGGATCTCATTTTCCTTGAGTTGACTAAAATTAACGGGAACCATCCTCGAAACTACTTATTTCTAATCTCTACACCAACCTACTGATTCATTTTTTGATGAGGTTGACACAGGAAAAGAACTGTCCTCATACCTGATTCATTTTTTAACGAGGTTGACTCAGTAACAGGAACTATCCTCTGACCAACTGATTCATTTTTTAACGAGGTTGACATAGGAAAAGAACTATCCTCATACCTGATTCATTTTTTAACGAGGTTGACTCAGTAACAGGAATTATCCTCAAAAACTACTTATTTCTAATCTATTAATCTACTCTCTACAATCTACCTATTGATTCATTTTTTAATGAGGTTGACACAGGAAAAGAACTGTCCTCATGGAAGCTTGTTTCATTTTTTAAACGAGCTTGACACAAGAAAAGGAACTATGCTCTCGACTAACTGATTCATTTTTTAACGAGGTTGACACAGTAAAAGGAACTATCCTCAGGCCACTGATTCATTTTTTAATAAGGTTGACACAGTAAAAGGACTATCCTCACACTCACTGATTCATTTTTTAACGAGGTTGACACAGTAAAAGGAACTATCCTCGGACTCACTGATTCATTTTTTAACGAGGTTGACACAGTAAAAGGAACTATCCTTAGAAACTACTGATTCATTTTTTAACGAGGTTGACACAGTAAAAGGAACTATCCTCAGCCTCACTTGATCATGGTTTCCAACTGGAAGAAACACATGTCAATGGACACACCTTGATCATGGCTCTCAAGAGGTCTTCATCAGAAGGAAGAATAACTCTCTGGAAGGAACACATGTCAAGGGACTCAAAAGGGATAAGAACATCGCGTTCAAATAATCCCATAGAGTTTTCCATGTCAATTACCGGATCTAAGTCAAAGGAAGGCGACCAAACAGTAAGAGGCTCGCTTACATTGGTAACTGAAAACATGGGACTAGCTGCCACATAATTAACCCGTGGCAGGGTAGATACCACTTGTGTATGAGGAACATTCAGAAGACAATCTAGCAACAAACGAACAACTAAGTTTGTCTTTCTCTAAATATATTTGTTTTACAATTAAATTCTATGAAGGTGTCGATCCTACCTTACATCCAAATTCTTATTTGTGGTCATAGTGCTTCCGTCGCATCAATAATCCTTCGTCGCAACAATAATCCTTCCGTCGCAACAAGAGTTCTTTCGTCGCAACAAATTGTCGTCTTTCGTCGATCTGCAATCACAAACAAGAAAATATCAATAGAACCTGAATAACAAATAATCATAAAACATACCTATCATAGTGATCAAGGAATCTATGAAATAAATGATCAAACGACAGCTTATTGAAATAAACAATCAAACGACAATTTATTGAGAAAAACAAAACTTGATTGTATTAATCTTAAAAATAACAGAAGAACCTTACAACCTTAGCCTTGATGTTCGAAAGGCCTTCCCAGGGTCCGAAGTAGGAGTCTCCTCTACTTTGATAAGTCCTGCACTCTTCCTCCAGGAGCATAAAGAGGTATGTGATCTTTCCTCTCAAAAGCTCAGCAGAAAGAAGTCTAAATCTCAACAGCACTTCAACTCAATCACACATAAAGCTTGAACTTTAATCCTCAATCTCCAAAAACTTTACCATTTAAGGCTACCCAATGCCTCCTTTTATAGACCAGATGAGGAGGTTAGGATTCCACCTTTTAAGGGATAGAATCCTCCTTCAAAGGGATAGACTCCTCACATCAAGGGATTAGTTCCTTAAGCTGAGGGATACATGCACCTTATCAAAGCGTACTCATCCCCAAAAATTCTCATCTAGAACCTTCTAGAATTGACCTCAAACCACTTTTTTTACTTTACTTTCTCACCTTTTTGTCTTTGAGGAGGTTACGCAGGCATTGCAAAGGAAAAATGTGTTCTAGAACGCAGGTAAACAGTGTATTACATGCATACCCAAGCTAGGAACGCAGGCAGGCCTCATGTTACCTGCGTACCCAAAGTTTCAGAGATTTTTAGGGTTTTTCCTCCTGTTTTAGGGCTTGACATGAGGAGTAAAGGTTGTAAGACTTGCAAAGGAGCTATGTATGAGTGTTAATGAGCTCATATAGTTAGCAGAATGTCAAGGTGACAATTTTTAGTGTAACAGATTTTTAAACGAGCTTGACACAAGAAAAGGAACTATGCTCTCGACTAACTGATTCATTTTTTAATGAGGTTGAAAAAGTAAAAGGAACTATCCTCGGGCCACTGATTCATTTTTTAACGAGGTTGGCATAGTAAAAGGAACTATCCTCACACTCACTGATTCATTTTTTAACGAGGTTGACACAGTAAAAGGAACTATCCTCAGACTCATTGATTCATTTTTTAACGAGGTTGACACAGTAAAAGGAACTATCCTCGGCCTCACTTGATCATGGCTTCCAACTGGAAGAAACACATGTCAATGGACACACCTTGATCATGGCTCCCAAGAGGTCTTCATCAGAAGGAAGAATAGCTCTCTGGAAGGAACACATGTCAAGGGACTCAAAAGGGATAAGAACATCGCGTTAAAATAATCCCATAGAGTTTTCCATGTCAATTATCGGATCTAAGTCAAAGGAAGACGAGCAAACAGTAAGAGGCTCGCTTACATTGGTAACTGAAAACATGGGACTAGCTGCCACATAATTAACCCGTGGCGGGGTAGATACCACTTGCGTATGAGGAACATTCAGGGATGTCGGATCATTGGTAGTCGAATAAATACTAGGGAACGAAAGTTGGTCTACAGTCACAATATTGCCATTGTGAGGGAAAGACATCAAGCGAAAGAGTGTCGATACCATAGCTTTCATTGCATAGACATAGTGTCGCCCAAGGAGTAAATTGAAATCCAAGGGGCCGCGAAGTACCATAAGATCAATACATACAGTTTTACCTTCCAAAGTAATAGATAACTTAGGAAGGATCCCTAAAGGTTCACTAATGGTTCTATTAAAAGCTTTCAGATTCTGCATAATAGGCAGAAGCTGAGGAGAACCCAAAGCTTTCCAAGCAGTTGAGGATAAAATACTAACAGAAGCACCTTCATCTACCTGTGTGCGGTGTATGTCCCTACCACCCAACTTCACAATGATTTGGAAAGGGATGGAGGAAGGAAGACGAGGTTCTGCCAGTCTATTCCAATCAAAGGAAAATACCTCAATACTTAGAGGGGGTTCTGTAGAAACAGGTGAAATGCCCCCCGGCGTAGAAGAATATGATGTAATAAGAAGAACCTGAGCGGTATGAAGTTCACTCTCTACAGGGAGAATGGGATCGACCAAATGTGAAATCGAATCGACCACTTGATCAACTAATGGATCATCAACCTGAATGATATGAGTTTCACTCTCCAATGGAAGAGTGAGATCGATTGTACTTGAAATTAGATCAATCACTCGGTCAGTTGACGGTAGGTTGGGAGAAATTTTACGGTAACCAGTTGGAAATTATTGCTATGGAACAGTAAGGTTTTCCAATAACTTTGAGGCTTCATCCATGTGAGGGAAAATGTGAGTTTGATGACTCCCTTTGCATAACTTACAAGGAAACCTAACTTTACCCTTTTTCCCAGGAACCTGACTATCACTGGTTGATGGATCAACGGAAAGTTGATGAGATTTTTCTGACCATACTTCCAAGACCTTTGGAATACCGGGACAATTGATAAGGAAGTGGTCACCCTTACAAATCCTGCAAGGGTATTTGGGTTTACGATGCATGTTGGAGGTTTCCTCAACACAACTAACACTTACAGCCATGGTTGGTTGGTTGACTTCTTTCTTATCTTGCTTCTTCTTCTTCTTCTTCTTCCCTTTCTTCTTCTTCTTAGCCACCTGGTTATTAGTGTCAAGGCTTTTACCAAGCGAAGAGGAAGAAATGGAGGAAGAAATATTAGGCGAAGAAGGTAAAGGGTCAACAGAAGGTTGGTGATGTTGAGATGGTGAACTCTGTTGAGGTGAGGCATTAGGTTGAGGTGGAACAATTGGAGTATTCAGGGCCAACGAAGTTGAAAATAACCATATCGGTAAACCTATTGTAAATCCAGGTAATGAAAAAGTAGCCATATAAGGAGGACCAACATTTCCAAAGCAAGGAAAAGTACTAGGAATCTCATTAAGAGGGGTTCCTTGGTTGGTAAATTCTAGAACAGTTGCCATTATATTCAACTTCAGTGAATTTTATTAAAAATTTAAAACTAAAATTAAAAATTAACAATTCACTCCTAACAATTAAAATTCACAATTCACACCTATGGTCTCTAAAAGTAAAAACAAAAAAATTAACACACGCTATCAAATCTAGGAGTCAAACCAACACACAAACAGTAACTTCCCGTACTAAAAACACTAGTTGGTGATGAAATCCAACATCGTAGAATTTAATATAGAAAGGGCGGTTGGAACAGTTACCCCGGAAACCTGCTTAATGAAACATACTGGCACAAGTTTCTTCACAAAACCATATCGAGTGAAGAGAACCCCCCAGAGAGTCCAAGTGAGTCTAGTCGATGTCTACTCTAGGTACAGTGAGATCTTTCCTTCACCGTCACCTTAGGAAATAATCTTAATTTTGTGGACACTAAGGTTACCAACAGTAAAAGATACAACTGGGGGAACAGTCTACGATCTGATCCCACACGCAAGGGCAGAGTAACAAAGCTCAATCCCCTTGAAGGTTCCTCGACATGGTTAATCTGAGGTTTATCGACAAGTGACCCCAGTCTCCTCGACAATGGTTAATTCGAGGTTTATCGTTTGTAATGCACGCAAAATCTTCTATCTTCCCCAATGAAACAGAATTGATTGTCTCAAAGGTTCATACATGATCTCGTGATTGACTTCTTTAAGAGAAGCTTCCCAGATTGTACCAATTACAATTGGATTTATTTCTTACCGCAAGATTTATCTACTTGTTTGTTTTAGTTTCTTTGGAAAGTGAACTACAACCTATTCCAAAGGACTAATCCTGATCTAGATTGGTGGAAAGAGCCCTAAAAATGTAAAAATTACTAGATGAATTTTATTAAGCGTTGTGTTATTTAGGCTGTTATTACTCAAAAGGGTAAATGGATACGAAACCAATGGTGTTATGACCCGACCCAAAACTGAATGCAATCGAATATGATAATGTAATATTTTCAATTCGATGAATCCTAACTAAAGTAAGGAGAGAGCTTCCATTCACTTCCAATAATCCAAAAAAATGATCACTAAGAGAAAATATAACAAATTCTCTAATGCACTAATTTCATCAAGAAAAACTAATGCAAATCAATCCCAAAACAATTTTTTTATATTTTTGTGTTTTTAAAACAAGCATAAAAACATCTAAATTCAAATCAAAGAAAATTGATCTAAATCTATGATTGTTTTTTCAGAATGAAAACTATGCAATTGTAATCTATGCACAATTCACTTGAAAAGTATGCAAATGTAATCTATGCACATTTTTCATTCATATTCTAAAAGTGAGAATTCTAATTATGCAAATGTGATCTATGCAAGAGAATTATCAAACACAAGATGATTCTAATGTGATCTAAGAACCAATAAAGTGCAAGTCAAGAAAATCGGGTGAGAGTTCCAAAGATCAAAAAACACTCAAAGGCGATTAACACTCATACACAATTTAGCCCCCCCCAGTGAATCAAGGGGAATTTTTTTTGCAAAAACAAAAGAAAAAAGATGGAAAATTGTGAAAAGACTGAGACAAACCTCCAAGTAATGAAAAAAGGAAATAAAATTAAGAATTTCTCAAAAAAGAGACTCAAAACACCTAATTAACTTAATGGAGATTAATGAGATGAGAAATTGCTGAAAGAAATTAAAAAACAAGATTTTTTGATAGAAAAATACAGTTCTGGGTAGATGCTAAGAATCCTAAATTAAATCTAAACTAAACTGAAAAAATAAATCCAGATTTTTTCCAAAATTTAACAAGGTCCGCAGGCTTCCAGAAGTAACAGGTGCGGTCCCGCACTGTTTACTTAGGGAAAGTGCGAAACTGCCCGCACTGTGCAAAAGAACAAAGTGCGGTCCCTAGAAAAGTTAAAGAAAAACGTAAAAGATTTCAAAATTTTCAAAAACAAAGAAAACCTAAGCTACCCAGGCAGATATCCATCAATCAAAAACCAGGAAAATCTTTTCCTCAAATCAAAATAAAAGAGAACCAAAAACAACAAATTCTTTCCCCGGCGGAGTCGCCAATTTGTTGGACAGATAAATCATTCTTGCGGACAAGACCGATCTCCCTAGTACTAAAAGTATCTAGCAACAAACAGCCAAATAGACTAGTCTTTCTCTAAACATGTAAGGTTTAAAAAAGCTCTATAGAGGTGTAAAAGACTCACCATATGTCCAGCGCTTGTTTGAAGTCGTTGTTGTCCCTCGTGCACTTGAAGGATTTTTCCTCGTAAACCTGTAGTCACAAACAAACAAAATATTACATAGCACCTGTATAGACATCATCATAAACCATGCTTATCATAGTGATCAAGGAATATATGAAATAAACCATGAACAGACAACTTATTGAGAAAAATGAGTACATTTGTATTAATTTCAAAAGAAGGAAAACCTTACAACCTGAGCCTTGATGTTGCACAGGCCTTCCCGGGGTCCGAAGAAGGAATCTCCTCTACTTTGATAAGCTCTGCACTCCTCCAACCAAGACAAGTAGATGTGTGTAATCTCTCCTCACAAAATTCTTAGTCAACTGAGTCTAAATCTCAATAGCACTTAACCTCAAATCTTCTTAAGCTTGACCTCCCTTTGAGGCTACCCAATGCCTCTTTTTATAGTGGAAAAGAGGAGGTTTTTTGTTCCAAGTATGAAGGGATAGAAACCCCCTTCAAAGGGATAAGCTCCTCACATCAAGGGGTTAGCTCCATAAGGTAAGGGATTCATGCACCTCACAAGAGCGGTTCTACCACCGCAATATCCATTCTAGAAGCTTCCAGAATTTACTTTAATTGATATTTTTGGAATTTACTTGCGCCTTTTTGATCTTACAGGAGTCCGCACCTTTAACACAGATAAAGTGCGTTTAGGTACGCAAGAGAGATGAACATTAGGTGTGGGACCGCAGGCAAGATAGAGAGAAAGTGCGACACCAAAGTTTAGGATATTTTTAGGAACATTTCTCTGATTTTCAAGGCTTGACATGAGGAAATGACATGTTAGACTTGCAAAGGGATAAGTATGAGTAATAATGAGCTCATACACATAGTAGAATGTCAGGATGACAATTTTTAGTGTAAAAGGCACCATGGCCGACCTCTCTTTAGAGGCAATCAATTGTAGACAACCTTCAAAGGCTTACTCATTATTCCTGAAGGAGAAATGATTTTTGGTTTTTAAACTCCTCTGGTGATCATTTTGTAAGAAGTTTTCCGGATTATCCACAGTATTGAGGAACATGTGTCGACGTTTCAAATCCCAACTGGGATCCATCATCAGGACAATTAGAATGAAGAAATTTTAAGAAGGGTATTAGACCTTTAATAGAGAACAGTTTCTTGAAAAAGAGTCGACAAAGGTTTTTTAATTTTATACTTTTTATTAATTTTTATTTTAATAATTACATTTCTATTTAATAAATCTATATTATTATTAATTTTAATATTTCTAAATAAATTTTATTCTAACTATGTTTATTTTATTATATTTTACTTAAAAATTGGTTCATTAAATTTTTTTATCTATTTAAATCCTAGAAAATTACTTATAAATATTTAAAATAATCAACTTGAAGTTGATTATTTAGTAAACCACCTTTTTTAAGTTATTTATGGTCTAGACAGGAAACCCCATAAGGAAATATTAAATAAATATACATTTGTTTGATTTTCCTCAAGAAATAATTAGTTAAATAGTAGTTTAATTAATATTTCTAGTTATATTTAACCCAAAACAAGGAAATTAATTAGATAAATCATTATTTATCTTATGATTTTCTAAGAATAATTGTTTAAATATTATTTAAATAATATTCTTTGTTAAATATGACTAATTCACCCTGAAATAATTAAATAAATCATTATTTATTTGATTATTACTCAACCATATCCTTAAAATAATAAATAAATCATTTATTTATTTATTATTACTTAATCACATCCTTAAAATGATAAATAAATCATTTATTTATTTATTATTTACAAATAAGGGGATTTGACTCAAGTTAAATTCCTTTTCCCTCCAACAAATATAATAAAATATTCCATAAAAGTTGGATCTAGATTTCGTTAATAATATTTTAATTATGCACCAATCTCTATACTAACTCAATATTTTGTTATAAATAGAAGGGTTTTCCCATTCATTTGTCACATTTTGTTGCTTAAAGATCACTCTGGATCTCAACTCTTGGTCTGGCTATTGATCCATTATCATAGCCATATTTTTCCATTTTTTTCTGGGTTTTCTACACCATCAAGAGAGAAGAATTCTAAATCTGAAGTGCTGAGGACTTACAAGAACCCATCCCATTGAGGAGAACAGGGAATACCCTCTTGTGTTTTCCTCCCAGGTGCCCTTAATATAAAATTTCATTGGATATATTATTGTCTTGTCTATTGGATCTATGGAGTAAATCTTATTTTTCTACTGTTTAATGTCTTCTAATGCATAGATCTAGATTTTTGCAGCATTTGTCTTGATCATCTAATTTCAGATTTGAAGATATTAGTAGTCATTTATGTTGTTAGGGTTGTTTGTTATGCGGAGCTAAAGTGGTCTTTTTTCATACACTTCGAATCAAGATTCATACTAACAACTGACGACTCCACATGGGTTTACCATTACGACCGCTATCGTTTTTCTGATCCTTGCATATCCAGCTGCTTCAAACCCTAGGATTTCTCTTCAGCCCCTTTTTTTTCTTATTCTTGATGTTTTTTTTAACCCATAAAACTCTAAAACGATAAAAATTCTAACTTCTGCATGTTTTCGAACACATTGCACAAGTGACAGACATCAGCCGTAGCTAAGACGACAAATTTTTCTGAAACCTTCCGCCGAGAGTGCCGAAAGTGTAGGTCACACTTTTCTACCCAAAACCTGTGACCTGGACCTCTAGGGTGCACTTTACAGCCCAAAAAGTGCGATCTCTACTGAAAACAGGCCAAAAACTGCGACCTGGACTTTCTGCAGGGATTTTTCTAAAAAATGTTTGGGTTTTGTTGAGCCTATGTTCAGGGTTCTCTAACCTTCGTCTCCACCCATTTTGGACCTGTACTTGTTCTGTTTCACTCAACTAAGTGGGAACCTAGCCCCCTAGGGCTTCAGTACCCTCCACTTTTTGTGGAAGAGTGTTTGTTGTTGCAGGTTGTCTGAAATTTCAGAGTCTTAAGCCATTTTTTCAGATCTGATACCTCATCTTCAGATCCACTTCAGATCAGCTTGTTATCCATCTAAATATTCCCATTTATATTTTTTTGGGTTTTCCATTAGGGTGTACTCTGCTTCCCTCCTGAAGATAGCCTTTCGCCGCCTCTTTTTACAGCAATTCTCCACTGCTTTGTTTCTATTTTCTGCACCACTTTCCAGCAGATTTTTTCTTTTAGATCTCTATCCCTCTTGACCCTAGATACATTAGCATTTTTTAGTGTGCTTAGATTAGTTTTTTACTCACCAATAGACTAGTTGTTAAGAGACCCACCTCCTTTGGTTTGGAATAGTGCATTATCAAGCTGTTTATTTTCTGTTTTGCAAGCCTATATACTGACATTTGCAGGTTTATTTACAGCTATACAACCCACTTTTTGTTTTTCTCTACAAACGTCTAGGTTTAAAAATTAAAATTTATACACTTTTACACAAACACCCTAAGTGGAAAAGGGCTTTGTTAACACCGCCAAGAAAAGACTCTAAAAAATTTGAAATCATTTGATCTTGCACCTCTTTTCCCTTGTTTCGAAATTGTAATCACTTGATCCTGCACCTTCCTACCCTTGTTGGTCTCTTTTTCCCTTGTGTCGTGTTTGTGTCGTCACCATTGCGCCACCAAGGAATTCACCCCGGAGACTTCTTGGCCTTCATCCTCAGTTTCTGGTAGGGAGATTTACTCCTCTACATAGGAGTCGAGTTAGTCCTCAACCGAGTCTGCACCCCGACTCTTCTTCTGGTCCCTTGCAATCTCCTTCTAGTTCTGCCGTCGATTCTCCTCCTGACACCTTCACCATGTCTGGTGTAGGACCTAATGCTCGTGGCAACCCCTACCCTTAGGCCAGGAATACCACTAGTGGGACCACTACGGCCGCTACCCAGGCTGCACCCTTGCTCCCCTTCATGGCAAGCATCAGCCTCCTCGACTTGGACCAGTTGATAAATGACCCTATACACCATGACGCTAGTTGGCCTACTATGCCGATAAAGCTCGCTTCTAACATCCCAAAGTTTGAAGGACTTGCTAGAGAAGATCCTTCAAATCATGTTCGATCTTTCCACATGTGGTGTTCAACTAAATCCATTACTGATGAATCTATCCATCTTCGAGTGTTCCAACAAACGCTTACAAGTGAAGCTTCTAAGTGGTATGTTGATCAAGCCACTTCCTCTCATACCACCTTTGCGACTCTTGCTCGGGCTTTTTTATCTTACTTCCAGCTTCACCTTCATTATGACACTGGTATCGAAATTTTGACTTCTTTCTATCAATCATGTTGGAACACCTAATCCTACATGGGTAGGTGTGGAATGCGAAAAGTCACAATGGAGTCCAAGTGACCTTGGAATGTGAAACCAAGAGTCACACCATTGTACTATAAATGTACATCTTTGTATAATGGAAAATAAGAAAGCTACACGCTTAACCTTCATTGTGTTGAGTCTCTTGTGTGTGTGCTCATTCTCCTCATACACCATGTGTGTGCTTCAACATGGTGTTTAACATGGTATTAGAGCGGGCGATTGCTGGCCCTGTTCCAAATTTGAGTGAGCCATTTGTGTTTATGGCCTGTGCATATCTGCATTTTTGCAACGTTTAAAGAGTTTTTGCAGCAGTGTTTTTGCCGCCATTCAGAGGTGTTTTGAAGAGACTTTCTGCAGCATTTAGAAATCTGTTTTGGAAGAGGAGCAGCATTCAGAAATTGGCAGCATTCAGCATTGATTTTGAAGAAGGCAGCACCGCCCATCTGAAGGTTTTCATTCTAAATTTTCTCTGCAAATCTGCTCATTAAAATCTGCATTTTGGAGCTGCTGGAAAAGTGTTTAAAATGAGTTTCTGGAAAATTCTGGGTTTTTCCTAGAAAGATTTCTGAGTTTTTTCATTGAAAATTTCTGAGTTTCTAGACTGTGTTTCTCTGCTGTTGGAAAAATCATTTTTGCAAGTCTACAAGTTCCTGCAATTT
Source organism: Pinus albicaulis (assembly GCA_034641835.2). Taxonomy (NCBI): domain Eukaryota; kingdom Viridiplantae; phylum Streptophyta; class Pinopsida; order Pinales; family Pinaceae; genus Pinus; species Pinus albicaulis. The sequence continues at coordinate 13,992 of JAXQQM020069525.1, read as the reverse complement.
ATTTTGCTGTGTATTTAGAAAAATCTGCTGCTGTTTTTAAGTGGAATTCCTGCTCTACTCTGCTGTTTTGATTTAAAATATATATATATATATATATATATATATATATATTAAAAAAAAAAAAAAAATCTCTGCAAACCCTTGGCCTTTCGGCCTCCCACCATTTGAAAATTCGATTTTTAATTTAAAATTTCTCCATTTAAATTATATCACCACCCTTTCCAAGAATATACCGCCCATTCAAATTCTCCCCTTCCCTTACAATAAAATTCCCTCCACGACTTTTAATTTCGATATTTTAAATTCTCCCCCTCCCAATTAAAGCCCCCTCCCAATTAATTAATTTTTAATTAATTAAAAAAAAAAAAAAAAAAAAAAAAAACCAGCAGAGACAGAGGTAGAGAGAAAGAGCAGAAAAAGAAGAATGACATGTGAGCAGAATTGAAGAAATGACATGGACAATACATAGAAAATTGCAGATTTGACATTGTGTGAATTGTGACATTGACATAAGGGTGATTTTTCTGAAGAATTTTACATAAGAAGACAAGTTTGAAACAGCTATTTGAAGAAGAGAATTCAGCTGCCTTAAAGGCCTCTTGCACAAGTGTTTTCAGCTGCACATATTTTGCAGAAATATTATATTGACATTGTATTGCTTCTTCATTCATAATCAGTATTTGAGTTGTTGGATTGTTGATTGCCCTCCATCATTTGAGGAGCACACTTTGTACTTTGAGAATTTCTTGAGTCATTTGTATTTGTTGCATCACATTGTAAACGGGTGCATTCTCGGTTGTAGCCGACACCCTTTATTTTTTGAGCCTAAGTTGTTGAAATGGCTAAAATCAATGAGGCGTTAGTGTTGTTGAATAGCCTCATTCATTCAAATGTTGATGACATGATAAAAATGAGCAAGGATGCTCTTTGTAATATTCAGATTTGTTTACAAGATGCACAAGAAAAGATCGAGTTTTTGCAGTTGGAATCTCAGCTCCAACAAGACGAACTTCAACAAAAGAGTCACCATTCTGAACCTGTTTCTGTTCAGAAGATTGTGAAGGACTCTCATCAGAAGAAAGAAGATAAAGTTCTAGTTGATTTACATGCAGATGCAGCAGCTCAGCCTGCACTTCTCAAGCCCATCATCAGACCTTGGGAAGAGCTTGTCCACAACAAGCAACGAACTAGTCTTGGATATGACAAGGATGTGTCCTTTCATATTCCAGACTACACCAAGCCCATCATATTTCAGAGTGCCGGATTCATGTATGACAGTTCACCTGCAGCTGTTCCAGATCCTGTTCCACAACAACAACATCAGATTATAAAATGCCAACACTGTGATCGAGTTGGCCATATGAAAGATCATTGTTTTGATCTTCATCCATGCAAGCACTGTGGTCGGCACACCCATTCTTCAGACAGATGCTTCAGACACAAGCCTCCTGCAAGAACCAAGATTCATCTTGGATGGATCGCTTCTTGGCAATGGGCATCAGCAGCCAAGAATATGTTTACAACACATGTTAGAACTTGTTCACGCATATTGAACAAAATTGCAGTTGAGTTTTCGCCATCATCTCACCTTGTCCCTGACAGGGGGGAAAATGGTGGTCATGTACAAGCTTCGAGGACAGATCAAGTGAGCCTGAGCCACAATCTCTCATTCCATGTTCAGATTTGTAGCCAGCAGTTCAAGCGAGCCTGAGCCACAATTTGTCATTCCGGATTCAGAGATGTAGCCAGAGATACGGATGCCCATGAGCATACCTTCGGTTGGTGGATAACCTGAAACCATCATCTTTGGTTGGTGGATAACCTAAAACCATCATTTTCGGTTGGTGGATAACCTAAAACCATCATCTTTGGTTGGTGGATAACCTAAAACCATCATTTTCGGTTGGTGGATAACCTAAAACCATCATCTTTGGTTGGTGGACAAACTAAAACCATCACAGGTAGTAGACCTCCCTTCTTTTAGGTCGAAGGTCTCCCTTTTTATATGAGGGACAATTCCTCTAGCAGAAGCCTTCAGCTTCTTGCCAGTTTTGGAAGAGTTCCGGGAACTGCAACATGTTTTGCGTTCCAGTGTTTGTGGTCATCCTAAAACCACCTCTCTTTTTTCCAACATTTCAGAGAGTTGATTCAGCCAAGTGCTGCCATGTATACTTTGCAGATTTGTATTACAACTCTTTTCTTGGACTCACACATACCCCTTCGGATTAAGGGGGGATGTTGGAATACCTAATCCTACATGGGTAGGTGTGGAATGCGAAAAGTCACAATGGAGTCCAAGTGACCTTGGAATATGAAACCAAGAGTCACACCATTGTACTATAAATGTACATCTTTGTATAATGGAAAATAAGAAAGCTACACGCTTATCCTTCATTGTGTTGAGTCTCTTGTGTGTGTGCTCATTCTCCTCATACACCATGTGTGTGCTTCAACATGGTGTTTAACAAATCATCTGTGACCCGCCTATCCGATCATGTCTGGGAATGGTGTAGAAGAAAGAGCCTATGTCAATCCCCTACCTTCGAAGACTGTGTCTACATGGATTGGTTCCTTAGATATCTCTTGCCTCCTATCGGAAAGATTTCGCATCACATTTTCCTCAAACCGAAGAAGCCGCCCTCCAAATGGAGTTAAAATATGACCTGATCCACGCTCAGACAGGTTATGTTTATACCATTCTACCAGATCTCCCCAGACTCAGTGGTGCTGATGCACCGGGGGCACCTCATGTTGTCGACGGTATCGTTGGAGCTCTCTCTCATCCATATGCTCAACCTCCCATGGGTTATGGTTTTCGTGGGAGGGGGGACAGCACCTCCCGCACTTTTCCCCCTCTCGGTAGCACGTATCCAGGATACAGCATGCCTCCTCTTTTGGCCCAACCTCTTGTTTACCACACTGTTACCCAACTCCTTTATCTATATCCGTAGCTTCGTGCTTCATCTCCTCCAGCATCAGCACCTCTGTCTCCCTCACCTGATCAACCCCCACAACAGCAGTCACCGCCCCCTCAGGCATAGGTGGATGCACAGCAGGGATTTGTGGCTACCCAACCACCTGAAGGTCAGGTGGCCACTCAACCTCTTCCATCTGGTTCCCCCGATTACCAGATTCTCATGATGTCCTCTAATCAACCTTCTAAGCCTTCTTCTCTTGGCCCTTCACTTTCAGCTGGTACTCATGACCCCCCTTACCCTCCTAGAATGGTTCCTCCAGGCCTTAACCATCTTGGAGCCGTCCCACCTGGTCATTACCCCTTTGGTCAGATATTGTTCCTAGATCCCCCACCAGGAGTGTACACAGTACCTGTTATGTCCACCCTCTCTCTTCCTAACCTGACCCTTGGGATTCCCTTCTAGTACCTCAATGCTATAGGGTAAAAATCTTGGGTTGTTGGTTATCGTATATCCCTCTCAGGGCTTTCCAGTGCCCGAGGCAGACAATAAGATTATCTATACAGTTCACAAAGATGGCATATACATGTTCATATTAACTTAAAACTAATTGATGGAAAAAGATAGAAGATTACCTCTTTAATGATCTTGGAGTCCTTTGGAGAGCACTAGGTAGCGAAGCAACGTTTCTCCTTCACCAGCTCCAAATCTAGGTCCTGCAATCAATTAAAGCACCCGTGTAATTTCTAACATAACATGCATTTCCTATCAATTAATTCAATATATAATAAACATTTAAAGTGTGCACATCTAATCCATTCATCTCATGTTATATAAGTGATTAAATATTAATGACAATATCAATGCATAGAATGGACAAAACAGATACAGTTTTATTGATTTATAAAAAAGGAGGATTACAACCGTCGATTGCACCAAGCGCTCCTCAGCCTTCCAATCTCTCTATCTCTCAAAGTGGTGATGTCTTGATCAACAAGTTCTCAATGAACCTCTTTGACCTTTTACCTTCACACTACAACAATGATCTCTACTTCACAAGTATGCAAAAACTTTAGCAATCCTTCGACCTTGAACCAAGAGCCTTCAACTCCATTTTAGAGGAGAAGGAGACAACAATCATCACCCTTCTCTTTCCACCAGTTCTTGAATAGAAAAAACCAAGATGTTTCCTCAACCTCCATGCTTTTGCCTTCTTTGAGAGTTCAGTTGTTTATGGCAATGCCCAATAAGAGATTAGTGCTTTGCAGTTTCCTTTTTGTACTTACTCTCTTGTGAGAAAAAGCTGGAGATTCAAATCATTCTCCGCGGGTTTTTCCCATTTCAAACTTAAAACACAGGTAACGTTGCCCTCTAGTGTAAACAGAGCATTTCCCTAGCCACTAACACAGCCCATTCACTGATCAGCTATGTTATAACACTCTTGTGTTGTTATAGAGAGGTGTTACCTTGGCAGAAATAGGTTTAATTTAGGTCTTTGTATTCCTTCCATATTTGTCTTCTCCTCTAAGCTGATGAGGAGGTATTTTGACCTGTAACAGATTCCCCCTAAAGTGTGAGGTCAGAGATGAAGACGATGGCCGAAATACTTTACAAAGTGTGTAGTAGAGATAAAGAGATTTAAAGACTGAGGAAAACCTGAAACAACAACATATGTCAGAAAATATAGTATCTGCCTTGAGTCGGGAATTCCCATGCTCAGTATTTTAAACAACATGATTTCTCTAGAATAGAGATATGAATAATTTGTCCACTGATAAGCACAATGTGGAAGTGTCTATCATAACATGATCAGGCTGAAGAAGCTGTCTCCATGAACAATATTGCAACTTGGGGGAGGGAACACAACTTTAATGATGTAACCTTTGCCCCAAGGTCTTGACCACTGATTCACTTAAACTGCATATTTCTCAACATGTGAATGAAGGAGCTGTCATCGAACATGTGAGAAATCATCTGATTACCAGTCGATGATGAAAAATGTTAACAGACGCGAAGGTGGCCACCGATAATGATGATGGTCCCTAAGATGCATAGTACAATCTAGTGAGTGTGAATAGAATGAGTTGAAGTCGAACACTCGTAGAATCATTTGACCAGGAGCCAATGATGAAGACTCTTGATCAAACACAAGACTACCTACCATTGATGTCTGTAAGTATCTGGGTACTGATGGGTGTTGTGGAGGTAAATCCCCTCTGCGGACAGAGGCGATCCCTACTAGCCCAAACCGGGTCTAGCAACAATCGTTCATGCTATGGTGAAGGTTCCTAATTGCAAATAAACCAACTAGTGAAGAAGGCTTACCTAGAATCCAACGTTGTTGCTTGTAGAAGAGGTAGCGCTCCTATTCCTTAGCTCTGGAAAATCACGATCCTCACGATCTCCGTGATAGGAAACCTGCACACGCGAGAAAAAAAATAAACGCAAGCGTAAAATCCAGTAGATGCAACTATATGTCAGTCAGAAAGGACATAACTCATCATCATAAACAACAACAAGAGTGGAACCATAACCAATAGTCGTTTATTATTAATCAATCAAAGGAAGGATACAACCATAGTTCTGATGCTAAATTCTCCTTCGGAGGGTCGCCAGCAGAACACATCTCGAAAGCCTGTCAAGGATGGGAAAAACCTCTCTCTTCGGATCTTGACAATACTCTCCTTGCTTAGATTCGGCCTTAAGGGAATTATGGAGGCTCTTGCAGCATAAGGCTCTTGGGAATTTGGGAACTTGAAGACTAGCTTGCAATGGAGATGGGCAAGCTTTTATAGATGGAGGAAGGGGAGGTTGGATCCCTATAATCATGGAATTGGCCCTATCATCAAGGAAGCTTCTATGAGAGGTGGCAAACCACTTCCTCTCTGTGGAGATCCATAGCCAAACCTCCCAACTCAAGATAGATACCAGTTCATGAATTGGTTAGGATGAAACTTCCGCCATTTATTTTTTTTAAACACTCCTTAAATTGGCTGGCGCGAGTGCGAATCTGGGATAGAGCGCCAATTGGCGCGGCCTCTTTGAAGGATTTTCCCCATTGGCGTGGGTTCTGAACTGTCTGCCTGCGCCAATGCAAAAGGGCCATTTTTAGGGTTTTTCACAAGGAGATGTCTTTAGGGAAATGAAAGCTCTTGTTCAGAGGGATGTCATGAAAGTGGTTTCAAGCCATGTTACTGCTCACAGGTCACGAAATGAGCCCTCCAATGTGCGGGACGGGGATTTCAGGGACGGTGAGAAATTACTGTGTAACAAATCCCCCCTAAAGCATGAGGCCCAAGAGAGAGACAGGGGTGAAATGCCTTACGAGAACGTGTCCAACTGAAAAAACCGCCGTCAGAAAACCTGCATAGAGAAGTACAACTAATATCTCAGATACATGATATATATGCGATATGGGTGCAGCCATCCATAACAGAGTGTACAATAATCCAGATCCAAGGCATGGGCGCAGCCATCCAGTGAGGATTGATAAATAAACTCAGGTATGGTCGCAGCCATCCAGTAAATGAGTCATGTAAACAATCATAATAATCCACAAAATCGCAGCCTGGATTACAACAGACACAATCCAGGGTCTTGCGCTCCATCTCGACTCGAGCACAGTACAAGTCCAAGCATGTGAATAAATGGGCTGAAGTCGAACATGCGAGAACATCGTCTGATTACCATCCAATGATGAAAGCTATTAACAGACGCGAGAGGTACCACCATTAATGCTAATGGTCCTCAATGTGATGAGAACCTTTCATCGAATGCGAAGAACCTGCCATTGAGGCATGCAGGCTCCAAGATACCAAAAGGGAGTCTCTAGATCAGCTTCCTAGATAATGAGCTGAAGTCGACAGGAAGTGAACTTGATTGAAGGTGGGCCATAATGTTTCCCACATCATCGACACGAGATAGAGGAACATAATGTTTTTGTGAATCACGATCAGATGAGAATCAGAGGAAGGTTGGTACTTGCAGAGGTCAACTTCTCTTGAACATATAAACGGCACGACAGTGAGTTTGACAGCATTTGACATCAACGGATCAAAGGTCATGGTGACGAGCCAAAGAGCAGATGAGAGGTCAAAAGGATCACCCAAACCCACGGAGGCAAGTGAAAACGAGATGAGATTTCCCCATCCCGACACGAATGCAGAAAAATGCCATGTTCAAGAGCGACATACTTTCGACATGACAATGATGCTGGTTCCATTTTTTCCCTGCCATTTCTGGCGAGTACCCCAATTATTTTTTATAACAAGCTTGAAGGGGATAGCATATGCTTGTAATATAAGTCTGTCCTAGTACGTTTAACGAGCCCTAGGAAGGAGAGACTCGAGCAGCGTCATTATGACTGAATCCGATGTCACCAGGGTTTAATGAGTCTAACAAAGGAAGAACTCGGTGTCTTTTCATGTTTAGAGAGTTTGAAAAGACAACTGAAAAGTAAAATTCAATGGTCCCTTTTCGTAAATAGTTCCTCAGATCCAAAAAGGTATAAAACTATGTCTGAGAAAACCTCCTAGTCGCGATAGGCTAGGGTATTCCTTTTTCATAAATAATCTATCCCAGCCCGAAAAAGGGGTAAACGTATGCTGGGTAGATGTCGTTTCGCAGCCACTTTAACGAGATCGAAACGACAAGCGCCTCGGAAATATTTTCATGTTTAGAGAGTCAGAAAAGAGCTGAAAGATGACTCCAAAATGACTTTTTCGTGTTTTTACCGAGTCCGAAAAAGTATAAAATACAACTCGTTTCACCACTTAAGTTGCGTAAAAAACCTGTTGTTGCACACAGAGGCAAGCGTAAAATCCATTTTCGACAAAATACATTAAAATATTAATAAAAAATGACTTTTAAAACCTAATGAGATTTCAAAAATTTATAAATAAGTCTTAAATGGTAAAAACAAAATTACTTTTACTATTTACCTCATAGGAGAGCAACAGTGGTCTGTTTGTGTGCGAACTTCTGACGGCGATTGCGACTGATCCGGGCTACCATTCAGATTCCCGTTCGTTCCAGGTAAGAGGCACTTCCTTGTACTTCATTTTAATCCATTTTTTATAATTTTCCATTGCTTATTAGACCTCTGTGGATAATTTTTAAAATTTTAGGGCTTCGCCCGTTGGCGCGGATATTGAGCATGGACCCACGTCAATGGCTTTTTGCATCTAAAGGGCCCGTGCCAATGGCACAATTTAGTTTTCTGCTTTATATTTTCGATTTGTGAGTGATTCAAATGGATTTCCAAGCATACCAGAGATCTAATCAAGCGTTTTTTGACCATGTTGATGCAGGAAACCAAGCAAAATGGCTATCGAATGGAAAGAGAGGGAGCATGGGGAAGAGGATGAACAGGCTATGGAGAATGAGACTTGTATGAATGCCCTCAATAACTGTGGGCTTAAAAATTTCTTCCCGACACCTTGCTTATGAGCTCAACCGGAGCTCCTGCAATACTTGATCAGCATATGGGATGAGAATGAACAAGTGTTCAAGCTGCGGGACCAAGTATTAGAACTTGAGGTTTCTGATGTATAATTCATAACCGAACTGTCGCGCAGAGGTCCGGTGCCCATTCTGACAGGCAGCAGACCATCTGGAGAGAAGATGGAGAAGGTGATGGCAAGAGTGTGCCAAGGGGCACGACTGGGATCGGGAAGCGACAAGGTAGATATCCATACCATCCCCGATCTAGCACTCAGAGTGGTGCTACATACCATCACGCGGGCTGCGGGGTCGCAGGCACCGTATGAGGCGACCAAGGCCCAACTCCTCCTAGCTGCTAAGTGTATGAATCCAACACTATTTGATTGGGCTACTGCAGTGACAACAAATATGAAAAGATAGCTCACAAAGTGTAAGCAGGCCAAACTAAAACAGTTTGGCTACGGTTCCATCTTGGTATTGTTTATCCTAGAATGAATACCTATATTTCAGGGCCAAGGGGCCATAGTAGCTGAGCCGGTACCACGAGAGCCGAGGATGGCTCGTTGGGCAGCACTAATGCCCAGATCAGGGGGAGGCCAACAGATGTCCTGGAGGCCGAAGTTTTTTGGATGGTTGCGGCGTCAGTTGATTGTGGTCGAGGATTGGCCATATGCAGGGACCAATTTCACTGGAAACCCAGACCTTCCACTCCTAGAGGGAGAGGACTGGGACGAGGAGTTGGGTATGATCTCTCTCTTTGATTTTTATGTTTTATGATTTTTTGGTAATACATGCTCGTCCTAACAAAATTTTTGTGTGTATGCAGATGTCAGCCCAGAAAGACCTGCCGGTATGTCTCCCATTTCACGGAGAACTCATCCCGTAGCTGACCCTCAGATGGAGGGTGCCGAGGGAGGAGAGTTGGTCCAGAACCTCGAGGGGATCGTCCGGGGGATTCCAGACTACGCCCGGCTGGCAGATGTTCCACTAGCATACCATAGACATACGGTGGGAGTGCCTAGTCGCCTCCACCGTCTTCTGAGACAGTTAGTGCATGCAGTGGTTTGTTATCATGAGCACCACGCAGATTAGACACCTAAGGCTTTGTTTCATGCATATTTTTTAAGAGACATGTCGTCTCTGGATGTATTAAGATGAACATGTATATTTTTTGATTTTATGCGACGCACACTATGCAAACATTTCGATATATATATATCTATATATATACCTATTTCTGGATGGATATTTCTTTTACATGTGATGTTGTTTTACAAATTGCGCAAATGTCTATCTAGCACCAAATTAGCTACTGCATCCATTAATGTACTCATATGTCTGGGTATGTGTTGATATGTAATATAGTCAAAATTCCTTTCCAGCAGATGAATACACAGATACAGACGTAAAATGGATGGGTTTCTGACTGAATAATGACCATTAAGTTGTGATACTACAAGTTGTGAGTCTAGATACATAAGTAATTCACGGATACCAAGGTTTACAGCCTCAGTTAATAATTCTAACACAGCACTATATTCCACGATGTTATTTGTAGCACGTCCCAGACACACACCTTGCAGGTCGACCAACTCACCAGCAGGATCGTAGATTACCCAGGCTGCCGAAGACAGATTCCTGGTACTGCGGGAGGCACCATCCGCGAAACCAACAAATGGATTGATGGACATCTACAAAATCAGGAAGACCCGATCAGTAGAAATATTTTTACATCGCACACCACACCACACATGCACACAAATGAAAATACACACCTATGTACACACACCACACCAAAAATCACTTCAAGCGTAGTATTTTTGGAGGTACAACCCATTTCTGGGCTGCGCCAACGGAACTCCTTCATAATCAATGAGTTCATAAGCCCCATTTTTAAAAACGTGTTTTACTATGTAGAGCCCATGCCACATAGGTTGGAGCTTACCGGCCCCAATCTTGTCATGTGCTTGATCGTATAAGAGGATGAGGTCCCCTTCGATAAAGGAACGTGGAGAAACTGATTGATCAAAGTGAGCCTTGACCCGCTTCTTTTGTGCTTCAATGACTAAAGCAGCCAAACGGCGGGTTTCATCTAACTGTTCCAGATACAAAAGAAGCTCCTCCTCACGAGAAGTGTCGGGCAAAATTTCCACAGCTAACTTCAAAGAAGGAATTTCGCATTCAACCGGAAGAGTTGCTTCCAGACCATACACCAATTGGAAGGGTGTGAATCTAGTTGCATTCTTTGCTGACGTCCGATAGGCCCAAAGAGCTGAGAATAGTTGGGGATGCCAATTGGATTTATGGATACCAACTTCCGTTGAAGCATTGTGACCAAAACCTTGTTCACAGCCTCAACCTGGCCATTTTCCTAGGGGTAATATGGCGTTGAGCTATCGTGGCGTAAGCCCAATCTTGATGTCAGCTCGGCCATCATATAATCTCGAAAGTGAGTACCATTGTCGGTAACAATGGCCTGAGGGACCCCGAAATGTGTAATGATATGGTTGAAGATAAATTGGCCAGCTGTCTTACCGTCGGCAGCTAGTGTAGGCATCGCTTCGGCCCACTTCGTAAAGTAGTCTACGACGACAATTATATACACATGCCCCCCGGCCGAATGAGGGTTACATGTTATAAAATCTACGCCCCATTTCACAAAAGGGCCGACGGTAATAACAGGATGCAAAGGGAGAGGCGGCGCGCGCATCTTGCGCTGAAAGACCTGGCACGGGTGACATTTACGGACTACGACGATACAGTCTTTGAATATTGATGGCCAGAAGTAACCTGCTCGCAGAATTTTCTGGGTAGTGGCATATCCAGACATATGACCGCCGCGGGCACCACTGTGGCAGTCATTTAGGACCCTTTCAGCCTCTTCCAAGGTGAGGCACCGGTGGAGCACCGAATCTACTCCAACACGGTATAAAGTATCTCCTACTATACGGTAGGGTTTAGACTGATGTCGAATCCGACGTCGGGCATCTTTAGTCAACTCAGACCGAAACGTCGAGGTCTGAAGATACACAATAATATCGCCGTACCATGGGTTGCGAGTGCTGATAAGGAAAAGAGTTTCGTCTGGGATATGATCCTTGGAAGGAGAAGGGGTGGAGTCCGTTGGGAGCGAGCAAATAAGATCTGCAAAAACCAGTGATTTGGTCGACTTAGCAGTGGTGAACTCTAAGTCGAACTCCTGAAGGATAACGATCCATTTGGAGTATTTTCCCCCCAGTAATTGTCGAGAAAGAATATATGTCATGGGGTTGCAATCCGAAACCACGATTTTTGTGCGCAACAGGATGTAATGGCGAAAGCACTGGACAGCGTGTACTGCAGCTAGGGAAAATTTTAGGGGCGAATTTTAGTCCAAAGGCGAATTTTAAGGGATTTTAAATTTTAATAGGGCGAATTTTTTATATAAAACCCATTTTCTATAGTTTTATAAATTTAGCCCAATAATTATTTTAAAAATAATTAATTATTAAATATTAGCCCACCAAAATAAATGCCCATAAAACTGGAAAAATGGAATTCGCTCCCGATTTTCTTTGCTTGGAGTGGCATTCGCTCTGGATTTACAGGGTCAGAGAGAAAGGTTGGAGTGATTCGCCCCATTTTTTCACTGGTTGGCCGGAATTTACTGGTTCAGAGAGGTGGTTGGGACTTGGAAGGGGCATAGAAGTTGAATGTTGGAGGTGAAAACCTACCAAATCGATGGAGGTGGAGATCGATAGAGGTGGAACTGGAAACTTACAAGATCTGGATGCATGGACCGATGACAGGCTACAGCTGGCTGCTGCACACATTGACGAGGGCAACTGGTTCCAGGAGACAGACCACGGTAGCAGGATTTAGAGCCATTTCACCAATGCCATGAAGCTAAACCTGCGTCGGGAGGAGGAATTTGGGCAGGGGTGTTGGCCCTTTGGTTGCAAATGATACATTTTTGGAGGGTGTACTGACTAGTATTTTTCAGGGACCGAAAACCATCATGCAAACGAGTCTCATGGTGCATGGGTTTGCCATCGGTGTGGGTGGACTTATGCTAATCCACATTCAAATGCTAAGCACTGGAGGAACCATAGGAAGCATTGTGGAAAAATAGAGGGTTTTTCCGCTAATCGCTTCAGGGGACATAGAAACTTAAGGAGGTTCATCAGACGAAGAGTCGACAGATGATGAACATAAGGCAACAGGTTAGGAGTTTTTCCAGCTCGAAATCATGTATTAGAATGTTTTATTCAACAATTTTTTTAGGTATACGTATCGGGATAGATTAAATTATTAGTAAAGATCAATTTTATGTTTAGTTCTTGTAGTCTTTAACGCAAGTATAATCACTATATACATGCATCTATACGGTGTCTACAGCTTTTAAAGTCTAATCAGAATCATTCTGATCTTACCCAATTTTATCTATAGATCACCAGAAGCGTACGCCTGCTGAACAAAATCTTATTTTTCTTCAAACACAAACTTCAGCATCGACATCCGACTTTCAGATAAGCAATCTTAATATAAAATCAAGTGAATTTGATCCTGGGAAAGCTATTCCAAAAAAGGGGGCTCCTGATGCGATTTTAAATATTCCTGAAGCAAAAGAAAGTGATTTAGGTAAAATTTATCAAAATCCTAAGGAGACTACTAAATCAGTTTTAGGTGATGAGGGACATGGATTGAATTTATCTAGCACTACAAAAAATTCAGATGATTTTAAAGGAAACAATTGGTTCAGCTTTGAAGAGGGTGATGAGGTACATGGATTGAATTTATCTGGCACTGTAAACCATTCAGATAATTTTGAAGGACACGATTGGTTTAGTTTTGAACAGAATTCAAACATGTTTCTCAAGGAGGTGCCGGATATAGACAACAGTCACATTATCATTGGAGACATTGGGCCTCAAGAATTTCCAGTTAAAGACTCTCATACAATGTTATATTATCCTGAACTGAAAAGTGAGAATAACCAGATAGATAGATTTCTGCATGTGCCAGAGGACTCTAGTCCATTTATTGTTCAAGTACATCCCAAAACTAGTAATAATGTTGACATTGGAATTGATGATGAATGGCAAAGTATTTTGGACGAAGTAAAAAAATCAATTGTGAAAGCATAGGATACAGGTTATACTGAACAACCAAGAAATTTCAAAATGCTAGCTACAATTCCAATGCATGTCACACAGGAGAATGACTTGGGAATTAGTTCGAAGGAAGTAGGTATTGCATCAATTTTGGAACAAACATCTTCGAAGGGAGAAAATTCAGATGAGTCAAAAATCAAAGTTCCTATAGCTGAGAAAACTATAGTGTCTGCTGACTAGAAAACCTGTGATTACATTTGGGATTCTCAGTATTCGGACCTTATAATTTAATTTTTTACTTTGTCTTCATAGGCCTCTCTTTGCTTGCATATATCATAGCAGAAGACCCGTAAGTAGATTTGGGATTTGCACTAGTAGAATTTTTTTGTTTATTTGTTTACTTTGTTTTCATTGGTCTCTCTTTGCTTGCATATATAATACTTTCCAATCTGCTACTTCCAGATTGTAACTAATATATCCAAACCTTCATGCAGAGCTTGCCTACTATCACTGGAGAATTCCATTGCTATTTAAACCCATCA